>JAZGTK010017795.1:0-12126 GCA_036877625.1 Ambastaia sidthimunki
ATTAATGTGAAGAAAGATCAGGAAAGAAAACCTTAAATTGGGGCTCAAACTGGACTGCCCAAAAGTGCTGCTGTACTATATGCTATCACACAACTCACAAAGCATCTTAACTGCCTTTTACATTATATACATTTTGCAGACAATTTAATGTAAAGCATCTTACACATGACATCAGTGTGTGTGTGTGTGTGTGTGTGTGTGTGTGTGTGTTCCCTGGGAATCGAACCCACAACCTTTGCCAACTAGGAAGAAGTTCAAAACTGCTGAGCTGCTTGGTCTGAAAACGAAATGGTGGCTTTTGAGACACAACTTCATGTAAAAAAACCTCAAATGATGCAGATTGGGGCATGTAAAGAGCTATTTGGTAGGTATAGATTTTTGCCCTTTGGCCAAACATGCAGTCCATGCAGAGTTGAGAGATACTTAGCCTAGCATGGACAAGTTCTTATCTATTCAAAACCAGCTGGCTGAGATTTTCTCCACAGAGAGACTAAAATGATAGTTATGTTTGTCTCCTGATAATGATTTGTTACATGAGATAAATCAGAGATGTAGTGAATATATGTCTAGACAGAGTTTTGGGTTTAAAAGGTGACATTATGAGTCTTTACACATGTACTGTCTGACTCAAACAAAATACAAACAAATAAAAATAAATTGATTAAGACTTTCTTGCTAAAGACCATTTTCTGCACTTTTTTTCACATATTAAAACAAACAAGGCACAGCAATAATTCAATATTTTAAATTATACTTTATTTAATATAAAACAAACAATAAACAAATAAATTAGATATTTCTAAAATAATTCTCTTGAGGGGAACTTTATAATAACATCGCTGAATTGTTACAATGGAAAATACAAATGGAATGTCACATGGTTTATCATTCTTTTTTGTTCGTACACACAATGTGCTTTTAGTTCTAGAGTTCTAGAGGGACCATGTGAGGTCACGCATTGCTTACAATTTGGTTCTCGTGTGGAGGTCAAACATTGGTGTAGCTGCCTGAAAAGGAGATTTTGAGCTCTGTTGATAAATATCTATATGACTCTAAAGTCAAGATGACTAACAATTTCAGTCTCGTTCTCAATAATGAAAATCAGTGTGCGTACTTCTTTTAAATGTTCGCCTATTGTTCTTAGAATTCGCCTGAAGGGATCTTTAGGAGCATCCCTGGCTAAGAATGCAAAGTATCGGGTAAATTAACTTGAAAAAGCTACTGGCTTCTTATCAGCTTGTGATATGAGGCTTTGCATTCCCTGAAGGACATGGCTGAATTTGTTTAGAAAGGCCAGCATTAGCATTTGTATATTAAAAGATAGTGTGGGATAAAGATGAGCAGCTGGAGCCGTTAGCATATTAAAGGGCTTTCTCATTTGCACACAGGCCTTAGAAAGCCCCCCCAATCACCCCAGCAAGTCAAACACATTACAGCTGCATGGGACCATTGTCCATCTGAGCCTGTGCCCGGACCTCACAAACAAACCAGGATGGTTAGAAGGTTACAGTTGAACAATAGAGGATTCGCCATTTTAAACCAATCAATTTCAAGGCCTTTTACATTCAGTTAAGCACGTTTTCTTGTGTACAGTACTGACAATGGAAGCACTGCTGGTCCTCGCAGTGTCTCGCTTTGAATGGGCTGAAGGGTCAGGGAGAAACCAGGATAAGCCACGCCTACCAAACGGAGAGGCATCAACAGGGAGTTAAATGCTGGGAGTTTTGGCCTTGACAGTATACAAGAGTAGGAGCAGCGCACAATAGTTTTGTAAATGTTTTGGTAACATGAAGAATGGTTGAGGGATATCTTCTTTTATAAATTTAAAAGAGATTTACATAATTTCTTCACCTATGTAACACCTTCACTTTATATCATTTAGAATAATTTATAAAATGTAATTGTCTTCTGTAATGATATGTACATAAAATACTTTAAGATATTCACAGGAAATAAAAAATCAGGCACTTTGCTGCCAGTACAGCAATTCTGAACATGCAAGATCCTGAGATTTAAGACAGTTCTTTAAATAAAAATGTAGAATAATCTTATATATAGAGAGAATTATATTTATCAATGCTATCCACTTTTTATATCAAAATAAATGTTCTCTTATTCAAAAATCTATTTTGAAAGCACTTCCTATATGCTGCTCTTATGTATCCGTACATATAGCAACGTCTGCTAAATAGAAACTTTAAATGCAGAAGCCCATTGACCAGACAGTCCTGTTTCTGCAGCAGAAATCTGATGACATGAGTGAAAGTAATTATCTCCAAGTTTCATAGTGCCAAGCATTCTTAAAACATCTTCATGTTCTTAGGCAGAGCAACAAAGGCAAAAAACCTTGTACCGCTTTCCATGCAAGTGTCTTCGTAGCAAAATCGAATGTCCACAAGCTAGTGTCCCTCTCAAAGATGACTATCTAATCGCTGTCTTCAGGTCCATCCGAGAGCGCACGTCATGGTAACCGAGGAGGCACGGGTCAGTTGACAGAGCATCGTGGGTAAACACTGAATCGTTGTCTGAGGAGCAAGAGCTGGAGGTGTCTTCACAAGATGGTGAGTACTGTTCGAAAGGGGTGGATAGATCCAGGTACTGAAAAAAACAAACATACAAATGGTTTAATCAATTGCTTTGGTTCTGAGAAATGACATCCTGTGGCACTACTGCAACAATATGTTCCTGTAATGCAATGGGTGAATGGATAGATGGTTTACATTAAAGCAAAATGCAAAAATGTAATTTATTGGAATGTATCTTCACCTCATCTGAAATGGACACCAGGACTCTATCAAGCTCCTCCACAAGCTGTTTAAACGTTGGTCTTTGTGTTGGTACCGCATGCCAGCATTCTCTCATCTTCATGTAGCTATAAAAGCAATTTGAAAATACTTTAAATGACCTTTGACACTGCCAATAAACATTTGCATTGCTTTTATTTTATAGGTTCCCGAGGTTGTCTGGGTAAACAGACTGATGCTTACAGCTCATGTGTGCAGTTAGAAGGTTTGTCCATTCGATGACCTTCCTTCAGGAGCTTAAAAAGTTCTTCCACTGGTATCCCAGGATACGGAGAGCCTCCCAATGTAAAGATCTCCCACATCAGAACTCCAAAAGACCAACTGTGGAAGCAAGAGTTCAGAAATGTCATTGCACCATTTAGGATAATCAGCTTGAGCCAGGCTAATTCAATCCTTTTGTTAAGAACATTCTTAGTCTTTAAGATTTATGTTAGTCATTAAAATCGTCTACCAACAATGGAATTAAAGTTACTAGTCTTGATACTTTGAAAGCATTTTGGGTATTCTGAAAGGACCAGCATTCTAGGTCAAAGGGATCTCAGCTCAGCTGAATCTTTGTCATAGTTGCAATGATTAGCCAAACTTACACGTCACTCTGGTGTGTGTAGACTCTGTCGAACAAGGCTTCTGGTGCCATCCATTTCACTGGCAAACGTCCCTGAATTTGGAAACAACAAGGCTGTTAGCTGGACAGTTATAAGTCTATATGCTTTTGATCCTCGCCCACTCTTATGCTAATCCCCGCCCCCTTTTCCCCAATTATCTTCTATTAAGATGTCTGCCAATCAACATGGACACATAAAACATCTGTTTTTGGCATTAAGGCATCAGACAGACACAAACACAACATGAGAGGCATACAGCCCTCTTCGCTTTTAAAAATGGGACATTTTTGATGGGCAGGAAGGAAATGCTTTGCTACTTACATTGGTGGTTTTTTTGTAGTAATCAATCTGATGGACTCCTCTTGCCAGACCAAAATCTGCAATTTTCATAACATTGTCTTCCGTAACAAGAACGTTTCTTGCTGCTAAATCTCTGTGAATGCACTATGAGAAGAAATAGACCTTTATTTAGTTGCAAAGTATAAACAATATTTCTGTGAATCTCAGTGGATAAATGTACATATTGTAACCACAAACCAGATGTGACATCAGCATAAAAAACTATATTCCATATGAAGACTGCTGTCAACATCAGTGATTTGCAAATGTTTTAAACATGCCTGACTTTAAATAGACCCGGATTTCATAGAAAAACAACTCTGAGCTACTTTCTAAATGCATATTATTAAGTTTATTTTGGATTTCATTTTAAATAGAAGTGGTATTTGAGGATTGAAAAATAGAATAAAAAGGGCCCTGGTTTGTGGCCCTTAATGGAGGGGTATCAGACGAATACATTCTTAGCAGGCCACAAAAAGCTAGTAATATGATCCTGAGGACAGGCGGGTCTGAGCGCCTGCCTGCTAACAGATTTATGGCAGTGCTAAAAAAGACAAAGCCCTTAGAGGCAGGATGGACACAGTGGTAAACACAACACACCACCACTCCACTGAGGAATGCTGGGCATCACGTATCAGACAAAGGGATGTGTTGATAAGACAGAGGGAGAGTCCTTAAAGAAACTAATTGAAGCCTGCAAGCAACTCACTCGTTTGGAGGCCAGGTACTCCATGCCTCTTGCCACTTGGTAGGCACAGGAAACAAGGTCTTTGAATGTGAGCTGCTCCTCAGGAACCTTGGTCACATCAAAGGTGTAATCCATGCCAGGTGGCCGACGTGCCCTGAGGTATTCTCGTAGGCTTCCCTTTGATGCGTACTCCACCAGCACGTAAAGTGGACCTGAATCAGAAATATTGTACATTAAAATTAATTTAAAGAAATAATCTAAGTACAGCCATCATATGAAACTGTGAATAACGTACCATCTTGTGTGCAAACGCCAAGAAGGTTTATAATGTTCTTGTGCTTGTCCATCACCTTCATTAGCTCCATCTCAGAGATAAGGTCAGCCAGGTCTTTGTCTGTTGCATCATCTAAATGATAAATACCTCCTTATTAGTTTGCAGTTATGATTATGGTTATGAATAAAAGATGTCTGAATGATCCAATGTACCTTTAAGCATTTTAACAGCCACAGTTGTTGCTTGATCTGCATTTTCTTTGTTTATCCCATAAGCCTCTGCTCTTACCACCTGACCAAAGCAGCCCTCACCAAGTGGTTTCCCCAAAGTCAAACTGTCAGGAGAGAAATCAAATAGTCAGTTTAGCACTTTATAAATTATTGTAACATCTTGTAGAACTTTGGTTGATGGTGCTACGTACTTCTCTCTTGGAAACTCCCAGTCAGGATCATAAGGCAGTTCAAACTCCATAACTCCAGCCAGCATTGGGGAACAACTGGAAGAAAGACGAGCCACCCTCATCAGCGAGGCACTTGACTTTCCAGAAGAATTGGACTCCACTGAATACTGCAATAAAGTCCAAAACATAGAGGATTAGAATTTGGAAAGCTCTTCTGAATGTCATGTCTTGAGGAAATTATTGTGTGGTTTCTTCAGGGACGCTGTCTTACCTGTCTGCGTAAAGGAAATTTTGAAAGTTTCTGGACAGGGAGCGTATCAAACGGCTCCTGACTTGGATAAACCTGCATGCGGCAAAGAACCACAATAACAATGGCCATCACTAGTGCCAGGAACCCAGAGGCATAGATAATGATGTCAGTGTACTTGGCCTCCATAAGGTCCATTTCCTTGGCCACCTCTTCCTCTGTGGAATATACAAAGGTTTAAGTAAACCAGAACATTGATTTATTGGTTCAGATGTTTTATTTTGATTTGTGACTGCAATGTGTACTTCAAACCTACCTGAGAGGACTGTAAGCCAAGCAGACTGATGGGAGTAACCAATAGAGTTTCCAGCCAAGCATGTGTATTCTCCAGCATCCTCCATAGTGATGTTGGTTAGATATAAGACTTCAACCTCAGACATGTTCAAACTTCCTGTCTGAAAAGTTAGAAAAAATATCTTTCATTAATTATGTGTTGGATTGTTTTGCATAAGCAATGCCAAGGACATTGGTTTTATTCTCAGGAAACACACATACTATGTAAGTTGCTTTGGATACAAAATGTCTGCCAAATACATACATCTAATTATTGTTCTGGTAATAAAATATATTATTGTCAAGAACAATATATAAAGAATTTTACAGTAAAGGGTAATGAATGCCTTTCTTTAAATACCTTCACAATCTTGACATAAGGAATGCCATCAGGTCCATAACGGCTGCCATTCATCTCTATGTGCTTCAGCCACTGGATGTGAGGTTGAGCATCACTGTAGACTTTGCAAAGAAACTGGGCATCTCCACCCACTACGGCTGTAATGTTTTTTGGTAGACCAGCCTGCAGAATGGGCCTGTGCGGAGAACGTTCTGAAAAAAGACATTGAAAAGTTTAGCCATATGAACAAGGTTAAATATGCAATCACATTAAAAAGGTTGTTTTACATGAATGGTTTTTAGGGCCTTTGCCAACACTCAACAAAACAATGTAACTGATGAAATCTTACATTACTAGAAATGTGATAATTGCAGGGTATGAACAAGGGTCACTTCTTAAAGCTGACTGACACTCACTAATTGGTTCCATTAAGTGGTTTTTAAGCCAGGCCCATGTATTGGGGTGCTTTGAACTCGATGGGCTTTTATACCCGTCTGTGCCTGTTCTCAGCAGTTGACCCCACGCCGGACTCCTAACAAACAGGTCTATCACAGGTCAGGTAGAAAATTGGTCTGGACGCCTCAACTCACAGCGCTCCAAGCACGTACCATGCAGGCCAATGCCAGCCCCCACCCTGCCCACCCCTGCTGTGATGATATTTATTGCCCTATTCCAGTGTGGATCTTAAAAATCTGTGTAGACAACTAGAGCCTCTAGTGACCCCTGGTTCCTGTGGTGCAGCCATGAGCCCTGCGGCCGTCTCTGATGCATTTGGTGCCTGTCTCTCTATGTGACGCCACTAAGCTCCACATAGATACAGGATCTCACTTATTTGAAGCTTATTGCCTCTGACACTTTCTAAGCATGGCAGGCATGTGATGGCTTCTCGTGGAGCCAGGCGGCTGTCTAGAACAGGCGAGCTGAAGACCTCTTACCCAACACGTCCAGGAGGTAGGTGTGAGCGATGGACCCATATTTGTTCTCCACCACACAGCTATAGTTCCCACGATCTGAAGGAACCACACTCTCCATCACCAGGCTCCAGTGCTGATGTCGCAGCTACAATTACAAAAAAGCACAGTGTAAGTGGAAAGACGTGATAACATTTATTTTCAAAGCTTTCCCTATCACTGCTAAGTTGTTTTAAATATGACAGGCAACCCTACATTTTGTATGTTTCAATAACAAAAAACATCACTCACCTTGATTCCTCCAATCCTGTGCTCTCCTCTGAATTCTCTACCATTCTTTAGCCAGCGAATGGTTGGAAGCGGGTTTCCTGTGGCAGGGCACCGGAATTTAACAGTGTTTCCAGCCGGGACAGCATACAGCTTCTTCTCCATCCGTTGAGTGTGAGTCCAGTATGGTGCTAAAAGAGTGAGTAATGAAGTCAATGGTATGTTTAAGTTATCAGCCTAGACTGCAATAAAAGTTGATAAGTTTAATAAATTATTAACACTAACCTCTGGAAATGTACACCTGATCATTTTCTGTCTCAGGGCCAGCATCTTCAAGACCATTGTCCTCATCATCATCTCCTGATCCAACAGCATCTGCAATTAGTTATCAAGTTATCACATGTGACCTCCAAAGAAGTGCTATTCGTGAAGACTGAGGATCTTTTTGATCTCAACATGTGGAAAATCGTACCTGTCACTGTGATGGTGAAGTTTCGTAGGGCTTCTTTGGTGGCACGAAGCACACACACATACACTCCTGAATCTTCAAAGGTGACATCAGCAATTTCCATGACAGCTGCCCTTATCTGGATACGAGCACTGTGTTGGACCCGGGCACCACCTTTGAACCACTGTACAGCCCCAGGGCGATTTGTATCACAGCGAAGTTTCAGTACATCTCCGAGCTCTAGAAATAAATGTTCTGAAGTTTCCTCAGTCGGCTCCTCAGAAACTTCTAAAAAAAGAAAAGTAACATTATTAATGTCACCATCATAATGCTAAAATAAAGCCCACTAATTTTATCCATCCAAACGTAAGTCATGGCAACTCCCTGCACTTTATTCATTGGCAATCAATAAGGCCAAAGGGCAGTCTAAACCTAGATCATATAGTGTAGCCTACCTGATAAGACTTCTACCCAGGCAGAGCGAGAAGATTGTCCAACTGAGTTTTCTGCCATGCATACATATTCTCCTGCATCTTCCAGTGAGACATTCACTAAAGGAAGAATGTTGACTTTGGAGGTGTTTTCTAAAAGGGGCTGTGGGGGAAACAAATCAAACATTATTCCTTTTCTTCTGCAGACAGAAATATCCATAACAGCGGATCACTTTGAATCACTTTCCCACCGTTAGCGCTGTAAGACGTGGTGATCCATCAGGCCCTAGGCGACTGCTGTCCTTCTTGAACCACTGGAGACGTGTTGGGGCCGGCTGGTGGAGTTTACACACCAACTTTACATGTCCCCCAACTAATACAGTGGCATTCTCTGGAAAACCAGGCAGGAGAGCTGGTCGAGGAACTCTGATATCTGGCCACAGAACAGTGAAAATGTCATTGTAAATTGCAGTATATCACATCTGCTTTTGAGAATCTGTTTTTGCAATGCTACTAGTAATTAGTCTGTAGAATAAACCACATTTAATAAACACATCTAATTACCATAACCTCTCGCTAATTGCTAACTACAGCCTTTCTCACAAAGATCATTACTGTTTTGGAGCAAATCAGGCAAACAGAACCACAAACAAAAGAGGGCAAATGAACACAGTTTTCAGCTGAGAGTGACCTTACTTTGACTTCACAGCAGTGTTCCTTGTGTCCCAGAGGTGAATGCGATAAGCCTTTGAGTGAAGCACCCCCTCCCACCCCCCCTAACCGGGCAATGTCACCTCCAGCACTGGAGCATAACATTCTTCTACCGAATACACTAATGAACTTCACTGAATAAAACTGGGGCCTGGCCGGTATCTGACCTCAGAGAGGGTGTGAATGGTCAACATGAGAATAATGGACAAGCTAAACAAAGCACACAAACACATGCGCTCACTAAAAATAGGCTGAATGGTTGAACCTGCAAACTTTTCATGGAAAAATACTGTATCATGTGGCCTGTGCATATTTTCTAAGGACCAAAAATGTTCTTAGAGCTCTCAAAAAACTAAATGATTTAGTATCATAGTATGAAAGCATATAAATGATGTGACTCCATATAAATCATATTAATCTGAATAAACAGAATGCAATATTCATATTAGCACTTTAAAAAGTCAGCTCTTACTTAGTTTTTATTCTCACTACCATCTAATACTTTCCTGGGTGGCTCTGAGAATTGAAGTATTACAGTCAAATGATTTTAATGTCCCCTGGCAGGAATTTAGTGGGGCATTGTTTGACTGCACCACAGGGCTTTTCAACCTTTATCACCTTCTCATCACTGGTTGTAGCTCACAAGGATTCAGAGAAAGATGCTTTTAACGAACACTTTGCCCCAGTCCACAGGTTCCCTTCATTGTGCACCCAGTTAAGCATATCAGCTGAGACAATCATAAACACAGTGCCACATAATGCTTATCACTTATACTGCCAAGCTGATTTATTTGTATGAGGGCCACATTACAAAAAAATCTATGGGAACCAGGTTTGTGAACATCTAACTAGCTCTTGAAGATAATCAGTTGCCTTCCTGGCAGGTACAAAATCTAGACAACTCAGTGCTTGTACAATATCACTAGGAGCAATAGGAGACCAATCTTTCTCACCCCCCAAGCATCCCACAATCCCTTGTTACTGGCACCGGACCAGATAGATTTACACTTCCGAGCCTCAGGGCTTTGGCAGGATCAGGTAGCAATGTTTATAGCTCAAAAAAGTACAGGGATTGTTTTACTCTCTAAATGATTACATCCTCTCCAACTTCCCCTGGACTTAAATTTATCACAACCAGTTTTGCTCCCTAATGAATGATACTAACTTATACAGCTCATTCATAGTAAATTTAAACCATTCAATATAGTGGCTCACATAGTGCATATATTTTGGTAGCACAATTAGGTAGACTAACTTGTATATAAGATTTGATTACAAAAATTAAGGTTTGAGGGCAATTGGTGATTCAAACATAAACCAAATTTTGACACTTATGTTTATACAGCACACTGTTGAAAGGGTTAATTTGGATTTGATGGGTACAAATGTATTAATGTAAATTGTTTTAATTCATACCTTTTGCCCGAATGTCCCCTGTTGTCAGACTTCTTGAAAACACCAGTTCCGTGAAGCAGATGGTAATGAAAACCTTAAAGACGCTCAACATCTTGATGAAGTAATGTTTTTGTGTGTGAGCGGAAGACAGCTGGTCAGCTTCAAACGCTGACTCCAGGCATTGGCAACCTCAGGGTAGTCACAAACCTGGGAAGAAAACAGAGCTGAATTACAATACATTGTGAAAGACGTTCTTTTACATAAATGCATTATGCATTGTATACACCCCAACCTTCCTCACAAACACACATTTAAAAATGAATGGCTTATTGTACACCTACATCATTGTTGGACATTGTCCACCTCGCTAACCGACATGAATATCTCCGAGGTAGGAATGTGCAGTACTTAAGGACAGTTGTTTATGAATGGAACTTGTACAACGTGCTTCTAATGGGTCGTTTCTATATAAACACATGAATTGAGTCCGGAACACCTATATATACACGCACCGATTAATTGTCCAAAAAGAAGCAGAGTTATTATATAAGTAATTTTAATGTTTAAAGATTTAACAATAGATGCATTTTGTACGGAAATATTTATTTACTTTAAAAACAAAACAAGAAACTCTTAAAACCACGTATTTGGATCAGCATGAAAAGTAAATAAGAGCAAACGTCACGTCACGGGGAGCCACATGTTATAATAACACGAGAATTTCGCACCAGAGTGAGACTTTGGTTAAACTAAATAAATCCATTTACTTACAAGTGTGAAACCACTTGGTAACCTTAATGAAACTCATTCAGAACCAGTGTAACCCTAAACCGAGTCAGAAAAAGAAACAGCTGGAGGAATAGACCTATATCGTATTTTAATTCATTCACTTGCACGAATGCTTGACATAATGTTATTTACTAAACTCAGCAAATGATCCAAATGAATTTGCTCAATTAATAAGTCATCAGTTCATAAACCAATATCAATGTATAATCTTATTATAAAAATAAGAGATTCAATCCTATTTATTTTAAAGTGTAATTGATCTATAAACGACAAACTAACGGGAATTCCAGTATTCATGTTTTTATCAATAATGATTCATTTTGGTGCCATATGCAAATAAATAAATTTTACCTAATTTCGTGTGTCCTTTGCTCTATAATCGGTCAGCAGGTAAAACACTAGCAGTATTTAGTTCCTTTGAAATAGGGTGGCCCTTGAGACACTCATGTGTCCTTTTCCCCTTAAACTCTCAGAATGATTTATCCCTGGAGAAGGTCTGAGTTACTCTTGTAAATCCATCAAATCTCAAACGATATTATTTGTAGCTCAGGCGCAGTCTTCTCGATTCAAAGTCCAGGGCTCGTTTCCTTTGAAGAGCTTCTCAGTTTCATGCGCTCGGGAGCCCAAAACCGCTATATATCCACTGAGAATAAAACATGGGAAATGTAGACCGTGTCTCCGTTTTGTATCAATATGTAAAATATCTCCAGCTTTAGAAATCATCCGAGGTGAGAGCAGCAACAAATGCACTGAAACGTCCTTCTGTCCTTAATTCACATCAATAATGGGACGTTTGCGCAGTGACTGGTTTTCTCGATGCTCTGCGCAAAGTCCTGCTCTCGCCCCCCGTTCCTTTAGAATGACTCGCTCCGCGCAGCTTAGGTGAGTTTAAAACGAACGAGCGGAAAAGTCTCTGTTTGGCAACTCTCTGCTTGCTCTCTAGGGTTGAGCAAGAGTCTCACTGGCAGTGGGAGACAACGGCACTCTGAGAGAAAGGTTCACACAACAATGGGCTAAAACCAGAGGGGGGGTGGTGGGGGTATGGGTGTTTGAAACCCCCACCCACAAAAACAAATCCCCAAAGGCAGACCCCAGCGATAGATAGATAGATAGATAGATAGATAGATAGATAGATAGATAGATA
>JAZGTK010017796.1:0-12126 GCA_036877625.1 Ambastaia sidthimunki
ACGCTGGATTTATTGAATTATTGTTGCTAATAATCGCCGAACGGTTTCCAAATACATTTACACAAAACATGAGTGTTTCTGTGTTGCTGTAGTAATTATTAGAACTGATTTGAAAGAACTTCTGGAATTGATGGAGATGTTCTAGAGGATGAGGAATTTCAGTCTTTACGTCCTCGTGCTGAAGGTGTTTCAGAAGCAGAAAATCACCCACAATCCTTTGCAAACTCACATTCAGCTCTGACTGATGTTCTCTGTCTCCAGTCAGTCAATCAGCCACAGATGCGAGTCATGTCTAATATTTCTGTGTTGCTTAAAGCTGCTTTTTGGGTTAAAACTAACAGTTATTGAGCAAGTTCATGACAGATCAGTGTTCAACACAATCTCCTTATTTTACACCGATTCACAACCATTAGTTTATAATAATGATTTATAATTTGAGCTGTCAGGTCTGATTTTCTGGGAAATGTCAGTTTGGCTTCATTTGACATCAATATACGTAATGTATTTAAGTAACCTGCAGTTTTATGTTTTGAACAGAGATGGTGCTAGAGAGGTGAAAGTTACAGATTGCAGCTTTAAAACCTGCTTCATATTCCAAAAATATTACAGAAGTAAAACACATAGTATTGCGAATGTCTTTTTATGTTTTTACCTGTAAAAAAAAATGATTTTTTGCTGTCAGCCTTCCAAACCCTCTTATAAAAGCATTTCACCTGGAAGTAAGCAGAGCTATTTGTGGTGTGCTGGAGTGTTTACTTAAGCCCTCGTTTAGTTTTCTCTCAACGTTCTTCTCTGTTGATCTGGGTCACTGCTGACGGGCTGAAGTGTTTTTTATCACATGCACATGAAACAAATATCAAAGAGCAACACAGACTCATTCACACACAACACAAGTGAATGGGTTCACATTAGGGACAGATGCGAGGGTCTTCAGGCATACTGCAGTTTGTTTTGCATACTCTCTTCTGCAGTGGCCAATATGGAGCTCCTGACTTTCAAGTTGGGCTTTAGCCGGGTTGAAAGCCATCGCTGATGTCTGCAACGAGACCCTCATCCTGTTTCATCTGAGCACAGAGAATATTTGATGCAGGAGATCACGCATCCTGAGGATGATGCTACACTCCACAAACATCCCTCACTCTGGCTCCTCTTATGTCACTTGTGGAGTTACTTTATTAACATGAAAGACAAGTTTAAATTCTAAACAGCTGCTGTAAGAACAGAATACTCACAGGATTTAGTAGCTGAATCTTCTGTCTGTTTACCAGTCCTGTTAAACCAGACCTGCCCAATCAAAATATAAATCATTATTATAAACTGAGACTGGGAGGACACGGATCTGTTATGCATTTGATCAGTTACTGATTGTTGTTTATTTTTAGTTGAGGGTTGAAGATGTAAGTCTGATTATTACTGGTGTTTGAATAAACGTCTGAATCTTCACACATGAATGATCTCAGACTCAGCGTGTTGAAGACAGATGTGATGTGACTTTATCATGTGACCACATTTTCACCTGATGAACCAAAAAACTAAATCCCACAGACACATTTAAAAGACTGCACAGCAACCAAAAGCTCTTTAAGGAAGTCTCTGCACTTGGTCGCCATTGTTAAAAATGCCACCATTAAAATAACATTCTTATAACCAAACAAACGTTAATACAATGTCTAAAAAAAGGAGGTGTTTAATCATCAGCAGGTGCTACGTGTTTTCTCATGACTGAGATGAAAGATGCAAATGACTGCAACACTGCTGAAGATGGACCAGTCCTGACCTCATATATATATATCTATGAAAACTATAATGCACACAACACACACAACATGACTCAAATAAACTGCACTGTAGGTGTGGGTGGGTAAGTCTATATCTGGATACTGGCATTATTATTATGACACAAACACAGTCATCAGAACACACGGTCTGCAACTGTCCTGATGCATGAATTTATATTTACATGTATTTTCACTCACTTCATTGTTTTCTCCAGACAGCTGAGCTTTCTGAATATTGTATTCAAAGAATTCACAGAATAATTTACTTCTGCTGTGGTCAATAAAATGACTGTGAAGAAAACAGAAATCTGTCGTGTTATTGGATGTCTGGAATAAATAGTTTCTGCATAGAAAGTTAATGATCAGTTCAATGAAGCACGAACAATATAGACATGAATAAATATACAGACCTACTCAAAACAGACAGTGCCAAGCATATTATACTGATGTTTTGTGATAACATTAATAAAATGATATAAATGTGCTATATTTTAGCTTCTCACATTATTTGGCTTATTACTGTGAACATTAATAATTCATAATATTTTAATAATCATTCAGTGGAAATTATAAGCATTTCTTTACACAGTAATTCATGTCATTATTTATTATCCTTTATGTCATTCCAAACCTCTGCGTGACTTCATTTATCCACGGAAACTGTTGGAGCAGGAAAATCCTCCTGCATTCCAGAGAAAATTACATGCCGTGATATTAGCTGTAATAAAATCACAGCAGTTCCACAGAGGTGAGAGTTTATTCCTCAGAAATACTCTATAATATAAATGATTGATTTCAGTTTAGCATATAACAACAGTAAAGGTGTCAGTTCAAATCAATTTAGTCTTATTACCGCGGTGGGCTCATCCTGCGAACCAAATTGCTTTGGTGACTCGCAGAAATTCTGGTCCACAAGGAACCGCCCACCAACACAGAACAAACGTCTGACAAATCACAAAATGCAGTTTATTCAACGTTTTTTTAAGGTTCCTCGGCTGGGCGGCGTGTGTGAGATTGTGCTACAAACAATGGATGGAGCTCATTAATGAAAATCTGATTTGTTTGTGTTGCTTCTCGAGGTCTGTGAAGATGATGAAGATGATCATCTTCCTCTAGCTGATAAATTGCTCTGCTGCAGATGTTTGTGAGGTGTTATTTTCACTCATTACTCTCAGAGGTTAAAAATTAATTATGATCATGTACCTCGTTTATGATCCTTCCTCATTATGAAGACGTGCCTCACCTGCTTCTGATTAAACGTGTTTTAAAGGAATGTTGAATCAGCTGTGAAGCTTCAGAGCCTCATAATAACTTAATGCTGCTCTATGTATACTGCTTTTAACACATAGTATGTAAAAATAGTGTCGTGTGTAATGATACACACCTCAGACAGTAGCAGCTGCAGGACGTCACATGATGTCTGCACTGATTTCTGCACCTTAAAAATAAATATTTTACATTTTTACAATAAGCTGTGATATGAAATATCAAATCTTGGCAGTCCTGTTAAATCAAGAAAGATCTTCCAGATCACAGTAAGGTTAGTTGAACTATTTTTTTAACGTTATATATCATATATTAAAACATTATTCTTAAGTTGTTAGTGGAGCGTTTTAAAAACGTTACAGTATCAAACTTTTTTTTGCATGACCAAGCAATAATGTAAATACAATGTCTTAAAAAACGGATGCTTGGATTGTTCCTAGAACTTTAATGTTTTTAACGTTTTTTTCTTCCTTAATGGAAACGTTAGAAATGTTCTTAAAACCTAAAATGGTTCTCTGGGAGAAGCGTACTAGAACTTTCTGCAGTATATACTGCACACAGTCAGTGAATATTTGCATGAAACACTAAGATGACCTGCTACGTTTGTCAGAATGTTCAGTTCACTACAACAAAGCTTAAGGCATGGAATCCCACAATGCATTGCAACTCGACCTTCCATTTCCACTGTGACTAATGAACCAGAAGAAAGATCAGCCATGAATTTTAACATCTTCTTGACTCATTATTTAATTAGACTGCCAAGAGGCTTAAAAACATTTATTTCTGATGTGTGTGGATTTAAAGCGAGCGGTGAGTCTCACACACTCATTGTGTGTGTTTGAGTGTGTACTGCTGGTTCTGATCTACAGTTGTGTGATCAGAACGGCCTGCTGGTGGCTGATGGGCACAGCATGTTTGGCTCTGGCAGATTAAACCCCCCGCTGGCTCTGTCTGCAGGCCTTATTTACACCTCTGGGCCTCCATATGTAGGTCAACAGCCAATCCACATATATCTGCACAGCATTCTTTCCACAACCCTAACACACACACACACACACACACAGCTCTGATAAACAGGTCACGAGGTAACTGTCTACTGTACTAACATCACAGAAGCACGGCTGTGGAATCGCTGTAAATCAAACTTTACAATTCTGTTTTTCATGCAGTGTTGCAGTTTATTATAAATGATTTATTCTTGCACGTCATTATTTTTTTAAAATTAATGTGAGCTGTAATCTTTAATAAAAAACAACAACCTGTGCTCCCCCACGAAACAAAATCTCTTCTTCTGATGATGTATGTCTGTCCCTGAGGGCGGGACTATATTAACTGTCCAATGGTCATCCAGTTTCTACCCCTTCAACTTCCAACGATCCAATCAATTTGTCCCACTTTTTTCTCATTACAGAAGCCAGAATTCCAGAAGTTATATTTCATGGTCAAAACTTTTCTATATGGGTCACATTCAGATTTATAAGAAATGATATTTAGAAATGCTGGTGTAAGATGAACTGAACTGAATTCATAAAGATATAATGATTAACATTTACTAGGGCAATATTACTATTATTCCTATGATCATTAAACAATGACCTAGCAACCAATTACAGGCACTATAGCAACACAATAGTCCACACAGGTTACCATAGAAACCAGTGAGAAAACCACCAGCCACCTGAAGCTGATATTAGCATCAATCCAGCTAACAGGGAAACTGGTTAACTTTCTCCAGTGCTGGCTAACGTTCTCTAAATGTTATCAAGAAAGCATTCTTGAAATAACATTATTATAAACTTTTTAACCTTTATATATAAAATGTTATCCTTAAGTTGTTAGTAGAACATTTTAAAATATTTCAGAATGTAAAAAAATTATTGTTCTTAAAGCAATTTTGTTCCTGCAATGGAAAATAAAAAACTGGATGTTTTGAACGTTTTTACAGTTATTGTTACTTAACAGAAACCTTAGGTAAATGTTCTTACAATTGTGTTGTGGCAGTAAACTGAACAGTTCAATAATTCTAGAGAAAGTATAAAAATTAAGTTCTTCATTCAGAACTTTGTTTTAATTTATTGAGTTTTTCTTGAATGAATACATAATAAATGAAATTGATATTTATGAAGTTTTCTCAGTGGCTGTGACACGTATGATGTGACACACGAGATCTTTCCTGTCTTTCATATCGAGTGTTTCTGTCAACACTTCCATTCAGAAACACACTGAATCATCAGCTCACAACACAAGCTGCTTATATGTACCAGTACAACACAACACAACACAATACAGCAGCTTTTATCAGCAGTAAACGACAGAATAAAGAATCTCAGTGAAAATGAAGCAGCTATTCTGACAGTTTTGCTTTAAGAGGATCAGAAAACAGCTGATGTCTGAAATCTCATCGAAAACCTCCACAGCTATACATTTTAGGTTGTAATAACGTTTCCCTAAAGTTTCCATTAAGTACTAAAAATTATTATTAACATTATTTCTTCGTTATAAGTTTTTAAATTCTGTAACATTTTAAAAACGTCCCACTAACAATTTAAGAATAACATTTTTATTCTATTGTTTTTAGATTGTTGGCCAATGACCCAATAATAACACATAACATTACTGCAAGAACGCTTTTGATAACTGAGAAAACTTTTAGAGAACATCAGGCAACATTCTGAGAATGTTCCTTGTAAGCTGGGGCAAGACCGAGAAACATCTACAGTACTTCATATTAAAAGTTTTTCTTCATACCAAAAACTTAAAAAAGTAATAAAGCAAGTGAGATATAAAGAATGATTGGATCTAATGGAAACAGATTATGTGACTCAATATCTGTGTGGGAGAAGCGACTCACCGGGTTTGGATCAGAGCCGTCGTGTTCAGACTCAATGGAGGGTTGCAGAACAAACACAATGTCATCACGCCGGCCAGAACGTGTCTCAGCGTGAGGCATCTGTTAAAGCATATGTCACTCAACGCAACATATGCTGCAGTCTGCACTGCTGCTATTGTTGCAGGACGACACTTGCAGTCGCTGCATGAGTCTGTGGCCAGTACATACAGATCTGTGTGAAAACAGTCTGTGTTTGGCTGCATTTACAGGGTCAGACAATCCAGTTTTTTCCACCGATATCTGGCACAGAACAAATCGTGTTAACAGCAAAAAGAAATAAACTCACACAAGCCAGAATGAGTTTCTCACTGAAGGCTTCCAAATCTGATACATATCTGATTACTGCTTCTAAATCTGAAAGCACTGCTTCTGATTCTCTCATATTAGTCAACAATAATCCTTTCCCAGCTAACAGGGAACGTTCTCAGAACATTGGCTAAAATTCACCACGGTTTCTTAGTTATCAAAAAACATTCTTGCAGTAACTTTAGCAGAAGTTTTAGCACTATATATCAAAACCATTTTTCTTAAGTTGCATGAGTTGTACCTTACAGAATTAAAAACAAGTCTGAAGAACGTTATTACAACATCTAATGCTGTGACCGTTCCTAGAACGTTCAAAACAACATTTTACACATGTTACTCTATAAAAACATCAGGGAAATGTTCTTACAACATAAATTTGTTAGCTGGGATGACAATGTGCAAAACTATGTAAAGAAACCCCAACACACTCTTTTATTATCAAAAACTTTATTTATCAAACAAAAAGAACGCACCATTCAAATAACATTTCTATATAAAAAGGAACATTGGACTGTTCTACAGTGCATTACAAAACCAGCAATTGTATTACAACATCATGGGCAGAAACAGCCGAGGGGGGTGTATTCATTTTGGAGGGTGTACAATTCCTCCCCTTAACATGAAAAATGTATTTCGTATTTCAATGACTACTCTAATTTGGTTAACAATGCTAAAATGTGACAATTTAAGGATTTAAGTCAAAAGACACATAAGAACAATTCCTCATCTCCTATTTTACCCAAACTAAGAAAACTGTGCTGATATCTCTTCTTTTTTGCTCCTTTTATCAGTGTTTTGTCTTTTTTGGGGGTAACTTTCTGACTAATTGACTCTATTAGTGTGTTTCTGTAACGCACCAATGAATCTTTCTAAAATTCATTCATTCATTTAGCATGTTTCAATGACAAACTGATGTTTTTATCAGCAACACATCAGCCTTTCACTGAAAGATGAAAATGTCGAATTATATATTTCACCCACAAATTAAAATTCTCTCATCACTTACTCACCCTTGTTTCTGTCCAAATCTGTATGACACAAGCTACAGTGACCAGGAGCTGTTACATCCCCAAACACACACACACAAAATAAAAACACATTTAGACACACTTAGATTAAATAATGGAACATCAATTTTATGAGTTTGAGGTCACTGATGCTTTTTGGTGTTTCCTGTGTCATGCTGAACTGTCAAAACGAGTTTGAGAAAATTATTTTTTGAACAGCGAACAGTGTGAGTCTGGAAGATTGTGAGATCGAGGGGCTGACTGAACTTTCATTTGTGGGTAAATCAAGAAAAATTCTTCACTTTGAGAAAGACAAGCAGAAGACTATGAAGAGTGTTCTGACTCTGGAGAAATAATTTCCACACCTAACACAGGACATTAGACAAGCAGACGTATGTGATAGTATTGAAGCAAAAAAGGTTCAGTATTAATTTGTCAAATCATGACTTTTTCTGATTCCACGAGATTCCGGAGGCATTCCCAGAATTCCACAGTGGAATTCTCCGTTCTTTATTTTACTACTGGGCTAAATAAAAGCTCTAGAATGAATCACACTGTCTGCATAAATTACCGTGAAAGGACCTTTAAATCATATATTAAATATATTAGTAAAAACCCTTAACCCACCCCAACCCACCCGCGCTGAGTCCCGACCTCCAGCTATGACTTCATCAATGTCTCTGTAGAACTGTACAGTAAAAAAACAGATTATTTTCATGTGTTGCTACAGGGATCTGGTCTTCACGGTAACACACGTGTACAGCATACAGAAAATATCAAATATAGGGACGTATGTTCATCTTCACCACAGTCGCTCAGTTCTGACCCGCAACTGTTTGTTTCTCATTTTGTCTCACAGGATTCGGAATCCTGGTGGAAATAAACACGATATCGTACAGAAAATAAAGTGACCAAAAAGTGAACAAAAGTATATAGGCACATAAAAACGTCTCTTTTGTTCTTCCTCACGTAACAGAAAAATGCAAAAAGAAACGAGAAATGACAAATAAAACAAAGCAGCATCTTTCTGTTGAGATTTATAGTGTCTGATGTTTCTCGATCTTTTGACTGTCAGTATAAGAGTGACGACTGTGTCAGTTTGACCACATGATCAGTTTCTGACTGAATAATTCATCTGTGGTTCAGTTTTGAGCTCTAATGACACACCTTCTCCGTGATATACCGTCGTTTACCTGCAGGAGGCGTGTGACAAGAATTAACATCGGCTTTCACAGTCTCAAAAACGTTATTTACTGATGTAAAAATATACCATAGGAGTTATATATTGTTTCTGTAGTAAAGTTTAGTGTGAATTTCACAACACGCGTTTACAAACAAAATGAAACAGACTTATGTTCAACAAACCCCTTGAAGTGATGAAACTTCAACAACACGCTGAAACAAACGACGAAAGAGTGACGACATGATCGTGTCCGAGACGAAAAGTTTTCTCAGAGGAGTGACACGTCCAGGAATGAAGATAAAATCCATCTCGTGTGTTTTAATGGATCTTGGCAGCAAGATGTGAATGGAAAGTTTAGAACGTTCCGCATGTGACTTCAGAGTTCCGAGGAAAGACCACAGACATCGTATTTCCCCAGTAAAGTCAATCATTATGGGTTTTTCAATGAGCGATTCCTAAACATTTGGTTAGATCTTGGGGTGATGCGAGCACTGATAGAGGATATCAGAGCAGGAACTGAGATACTGCAGGTCTGAGGACAGTGTTTAGCATAAGCTAATGGGTCCAGCAGAAATGACTGAGACACCAAAACAACCAGATCTGTGAGAAGAAACAAGTATAAAATTCCAAACAATGCTAGAAAAGACACGTTCTCCAACGGTCCCATGAGGAGCAGCTGGCGCTGCTGTTCTCTGTTTTGTTCCATTTCAGGGTTTTCAGAAAGAGCAGGTGACAAACAGGAAATGACAGAAGTCTGGAACAGAGCAACATCAACACCAGAGAGTCTGAGTGTTCCTCCTTCTAGGTGTTGGGTTCCTCTGGGGTTCTAGATTGACGTGTCGGGCGGGTGTGTGTGTTAAAAGGCTGAACCTGTGATTGCGTTGAGCTGCTTCATCAGACCTTCCAGACTGGCCATCTGCTCGCTCAGATCATCCTGTTCATACACCTGCAGAGGAACACAAGAACATGCATTTAAAAAACCAACAGTGTCATTATGTCAATAAATCCATGTCATTAAAATCCAAAACACACTTCTTCTGTGAAACAAAAAAATCTTCAGACATTCAACAACGTTTCAGAGAAACCATCACTGTCCAGCTCTAAAACGCATCATTACAACAAACCATGAGAAACTCAAACTGAGGTTGCACAATCGAGATACACAATCTAGAGAACAGAAACTTTTACAGGTTTTGAACAGATTTTGAAAGATCACACTAGTGTTGTAGGACATCGAAAGCTTCATGCGGTTTTAAAAGCTCATGCAGAAGTGCAGACATTAGTATCTATCGAAAACAATTAGCGTGAGTATTACATCAATATCACGAGGCCGTTTTTGGCTTGTCATTTATTGGTTATCTATGAACACAGCACAGTGCTTTCAGCTCTGTCTATAACATCAGACCTTTCCACCTCCAACGATCTCCTGCAAATATCCCTCTTTATAAAAATCCATAAAACTGTCGATTATGCAGATAACTGATCTACAGCTTATAATCAAGAAGATAAAGTTCAAAGTTCATTTTAATTCAACGTGTGAGTCCAAAACACCAAAGTCTCTTACAAGCAAAATATGTTTATAATTTTCAAGCAAAACACTAAATCATCAGGGGAACATGTTCATGTGCTGATCTGCACCTGTGATCACTTTGCAAAAACATCTGTGAGAACTTCAGAAGATCTGATTTCATACATCCATCAACAATAACCCAGACAACAGCTGATTTAAAGTCACTGCAGAAGTGATTCAAAACAGTGAAGCTCTGAAGCAAAACTCAGAAATCATCTGACATTTTCTTATTCAATGGAATTACATTTAGACGTGTCCAAACACCTTCTGGTGTCACTCTGTTACTTAAGAGAATTATAGAAGATGGTCAAACATTTGATTTCCTGTGGAAGTGAGTGAGAGAAACACTGAAGCGTCTGTCTGTTTACGTGATAAAGGTCATTCCAATTACACAGATGTGTGTCTGATGGAGAGAAGTTTCTTGACCTTTCCAGACCTGCTCGTTTCCCATCATCCATCTGTCCTGATAAACTCTGAAGCAGTTTGTGTCTGAGTTCACACAAACTGTTATTGTGACATCAATATTTCATGTCTTCTGCTTCTCATTGGCCTTTTCAACAATTCACAATAAAGGAAGATAAGTTTTAATGATTATAAGTGGAGGACCTGAGCCGCAAATCGATTCATAAATCTCTCCACACAAGTCAAAACTGTTGCTTTAAGGACAGTTGACTCTGAACGATCAGTGTTGTTCTGACTGATGTGTCATTGGTTGTTATTGTGAGGCTGTTATTGGTTGTTGTCTGGTGTTGGTTACTTACACTTGCTGGATCATCAGGGTGTTTCTGTGCTTCTTCAGAAGTCTCAGGTGCGGTTGGAACCGATACAGGTAGTAACGGCGATCTTGCCTTCCCAGCCTGCCCCAGTGAAGCTGTCTTGACTTGTGATTTGGGTAAACTTCCCCCTGTGAGCAGAGAGACGGGTGTCATCAGAGTCTACCAACACACTCAACTCACATACAGATATTACTGGATTGATCATTAATTCATTTGATCAACTCAAGTCCCTGTATTTTCCTGTATTTTCTACTTTATTTAACATTTTGTCTGAAGTTCTCTGTTAAATATTGTGTCTCTCTGAAGTTTTCTGGTAGAACAAGCTGTTCTGCACGTGAAAAAACTCACAACTTTGAACATGAAACAAAACATCTTCTGTGAAAAACACCTTTAGCCCCTTCAGAACACCTGACAGATGCTCGTGAAGTTCTTTAAAGTGTTTTAAAACACAGCGATGGCGTTCTTTGGAAAACTTGAAAAATGTTTCAACAGAAAAATGTCTATCACGAAACTGCATTTTCAGTGCAGCGAAGTGACACTGATGAAGATTCTCTTAGAAACATAATTAAACTGAACACAGAGAGAGAGAGAGAGGGAGAGAGAGAGGGAGGGAGAGAGAGGGCCGGCAGGAGGTGAGATGGTCCAGATGGTCTGGCTGATAGTATCTCTCCAAACACAAGATTGCAGGAGTGTGTTTGGGAATTGACAGGCTGTGATGATGGATTCTAACAACATGGTCCCAGCATTGATCACATTCCCTGATGTTAATAAGATTCCCTGTGTTGAGCATCAGTCACTTCATTTACAGGTGAAAATGATCAGCAGCTGCACACACACACACGCGCACGCACACGCACACGCACACACACGCGCACGCGCACGCATGCACACGCACGCACACACACACGCACACGCACACACACACGCACACACACACACACACACGCACACACACTTTTCTATGTATATGTTATGTATATACTTTATGTAAACTATTTAAGTTCCCTGTACTTTTTTTTTCTATAATTTACTGTAAAAGAATAACAAGAACTTCTTTTGTTTTAGATGTATCGAGTGTGAATATATATAAACTCACATTAGAAGTATCGAGTGTGAATATATATAAACTCACATTAGATGTATCGAGTGTGAATATATATAAACTCACATTAGATGTATAGAGTGTGAATATATATAAACTCACATTAGAAGTATCGAGTGTAAATATATATAAACTCACATTAGAAGTATCGAGTGTGAATATATATAAACTCACATTAGATGTATCGAGTGTGAATATATATAAACTCACATTAGAAGTATCGAGTGTGAATATATATAAACTCACAT
>JAZGTK010017797.1:0-12126 GCA_036877625.1 Ambastaia sidthimunki
ATCCAAATTTAAATTAAGCATTCAAAGAAGGTTTTAATCTCAAAAAAGTAAACATCCAGTTACTGAGACCAGTAACTGACCGTATTTCAGGATATGGGTGATTGACTGGACATGCTCTTATGCTTATATGTAGACAAAAGCTAAAACATCTATAACGTTTGCTTGTATTGCTAAGCAAACTGTGCAAGAGTCATTAAAAAGTATGTTAAAATTTCAGCAAGTTCAAAAATGTATAAATATTTAAACAACTAGCATCAGGAAATGCAACTGCAAAAATATTCCAACCTCAAAAAAACACACACTTTACAAAATCACAAAAAATATTATTTGTGTCTTATTTGTGATTCATAAAACTAGATCATTTCTAGAATATTTCTAAACTTGTTTATATTGGGTGTGAGATGTGCTTGAAAAAGACCTGCTGCTCCAGTTTTGCCATTGACACCTGCGGCTTCCATCTCATTCTCATACTGTTCCAGGAACATCTGCTCCAGGCTGCTCTCAGGATCTTCCAGGTAGGCCTTTCCTCCTCCTCCTCCTGCAATCAGCAATGGGACTGCTTCCCCGTTCTCCATCTGCCCCCAGACATCCCAAAAAAGTGTTTTTTAATCCCAGTAAACAGAAACCGTACCGTGATTCCAGACAGGCCCTCACGGCCTTCAGTGTTCCAATTCAGACAACTTTAAATTATTTCAGCATGTCTCAAAAATGCTTTGCTAGACAGCCACTATCTAGACTGTCCACATGGTCTCCTTAAGGGGACTCGCAGGAGTGTGATGGATGTGTTTATAGATACAAGACAAGAAAGGAGAGAAAAAGTAAGATCTTACTCGATAAATGTATGTTGCTCCCCCACCACCACCTCCACCCCCTGCCCACTCGGAAGCTAAACCATCACTGTCCAAACCATTCTCAATAATAGAAGACTCGCCCAAGCAGATTTTATGGGTAAGGGAGTTCCTCTGTAAATAAATTCACAAAGAAGACATACACGAGAGAGAAAGATATTCATAAATATAAAACAGTGGACACTATGGCCCAGACTGATTTCCTGTTTTAAAGAATGTTAACACTCACCCCTGGACAGGCATCTTCCCCTTGGTGGCCAATTAGGATGTAGAGTATATCTCCAACCTCCAGTGGGAAGATGGCTGAGATGATTACACCATGTGAACGCTTGTTATGGTTCTTTGCTCCTTTGCCTCCTGCGGCTCCATATGCTGAAATCCTGGAAAATTGGGACGTTCCCTTAGCGTTCATCATGCACTGAATTAAAAATTATTCAGCAATGAATTAATAATAAATCTGAATTCCTAGGACATGGAAACAAACATGTTATACATACATTAGTAGCCCTAAAATCATAAACATAAGTCCTATGAATATATAATACTTCATTATTTTAATACACTGAGTATGCATTAGAAAAATTTGGTTAAGTTGGGTTAGCACTAAAATTTTATTATAAAAGAATTCCCTTTCGTTGTATAAGGAAGATAAAACTTCCTGTCCCAAGAGAAATAAAGGACTTTTGTTGGTAAGACCAGTCAGCACTTAGGGCACTGCAACACATATTACAACACAATGAAATGTTTAGCCTACTAATTAAGGATAGGCTGGGTCTGATCTGATCTGAATGGTTTTCCATTCTGGAATACTACAGTAAATGGAATGGAATAATCATGGAATCATCATTTTATGTAGGTTCATCTGTTAGAATATGTGACATATTTTCCGCATGCTTTTTCCGAACAGTTTTGGAGCTTTTAATGAGTTCCCATGACTAGCTTCTATAATCATCCTAAATCAGTTCAAAGGCATCACTACACAGGGGCCAGATTAAGCAGAGTACAAGAAAAATGTATCCGTGCCTACAGCCACTGAGTCATAGATCGTGCTGCTTTTCTGAAGTGAGACAGTGGAAAAAAGACAGCAATAGAAAGACAGAGTTATGAAAACAAACTCCACTTTAATGTGCATGCATGCCAGCTGCACTATAGATCCCACTAGTCTCAAGTGGGGTCTAAAATATTATGTGATCAAATCACAATTGAGTCACATTTGGAGATCACATTTTTGTGTATGCTAATTCATTTGTGGTGTATGCTAATTCATCCTAATCTATACAGAACAGCAGTGAAGGAGTTTCAGCTTTGGACCTATAACCTAAAATAAATGTCTACTATAAATATTCTAATTTAAATATAAACAAGTGTTTTAACATTCAACATGCAGTGACACAGATCATGTGAACTCATCCAAAGATAACTTGTACAGTTTTTGCTTTTTGCACAATGGACATCCAGCTAGTTGTTTTAGCAGGGTTAATGCTAATCAATGATTTCAGGCTTCTGATCATACTTGTACATTTGGGTAGCCGGAACCCTCCACATCTGAACACCCTTGAGAGGGTCTTCCTTTCCCACCATTACGCTGATGTTGGTGTTGCGGTAAGCGCTGTCACACTGGGCTTGAGTAGGACCTACAGGTCCACTTGCTCCACAGGAAGTAAACAACCATGTCATGAGGGACACCTCTGAAAATAAAAACCATTGGTATCATTCCACAACATTTTTCTTTTGACTTACTACTCTTTAGGGGCTGATGGCCTTGTGTGATGCTGAAACAATTTATGGTGTTTTACTAATGGATCTGTTTGTGCAAGCAGCTTATAGCATCCTATATGACAGGTTCTAATTAGTTAATGAATTGATGGGTCAGATTTCAGGGAAGTGACAAATGACATATACGGTTATATGGGTTGAAGGACAGTATACCTGATGCTGAGGGCTCTGGTAGAGGACTGTTGTCATCCAAATCAAAGTTGGACCACAAATTATGGTCCTTGGTGAGCTGGACTCTTAAAGATCTGTTATCCATAAGGAATTTATTTAAATCTGATAAACCAGGCACAGAAAAAAAGAAGAGAACAGAGAAGAACTAAATTTATGTGGGATGCATGACCTTTCCCTTTGTATTTTTGGGCTTTGTGTCATTGTTATTGAGAATAAAACCGAGCAGTTTCAGTTTAATTTTACAAATCAGGTTCGCAACTCAACCACTACACCACTCTGGTTTTGAATATTTTACATGAACATTCATTTTAAGAATACATTTGAGAATAACAAAAGATCAACAATAAAGAAGACCATGCATGTCAAAGAGAGAATAAAAGATTAAGTCTGAGGCTTAGCACATAAGTTATTAAATGAGTAGATGATTGTGGTGGAGAATGAAGCTAGTCAGTGAGCAAAATATAACAAAGAAGAGCAATCAGAGGTCAAGAAAGAAAACTAGAACAGAGGTGATTCTAAATAGAGCAAATAGTTCAATTGTACAAAGGAACCAATTATGGGAAACATTAATAAGGACAATAAATATCCACTTTCATTGGAGCCTCAAATTTCAATCCAATTCCTGTGGTAAACCACTGCATGGAAAGAACATTCAGGAAAACCCTTTTTTGTTTAATATTGTAAACGCTGTAACCAAATGTTCTTGCAAAATTTGTAAAACATTCCCAGAACTGAGCACACAGTTAATGAAGAAAAACAGCTGAATAATTTATGTATTGTACTACATCTGATCTTACTCTGTGAATGTAAGAAAAGATCTCTCACTAAAAATAATGGGGCCCTGCACAAAATTTTAATGGGGAGTAACTGCGTTAAATGGGTTCCCATCATCACATGACCTGTAATGACGACCACTTATGCGTGCAGGTTTACAGAATGACAAATCAAATAAAAAGGTCTTATAATTGGTTATCCCTTAATAAAATCCAGTCAAGCTGAGTACTACTGTACATTAACAACATTATGATAACCATCTCTCACTAGTAACTGGAAACAGTGGTTAGACAGTGCATGCATTATTTAAAATTTCCATCTGTCTCATCCTTATGCTAAACACATCCTATTGGATGGATGCAATCATTAAAACTGTTTAAAACTCTGCTATGGTCAATATGCTTGTGAACCGTAACAAATAGATTTTATTTGTTAGTCAATAAGTCAATGGATGGCTTTATGTCCACTCAAACTTATGTGCGCATGTGTAGGAGACAGAAATGTTACCTGTTTTAAAACACCCTGCACTTAATGAAATGTCATCCAGTGCGATGTCGGCCTGAGAACCAGGCGCCCATACGGCCTGCACTTTGAGATAGAACCTGTAGTGAAATAAATCACAAATGATGTTTTAACAAGGGCAAAAATCAAGTTAGATTTGCTTATGTAAATGTAGCTGTTAAAATGGAAAACATAATTGACTAATGGAGTAAAGTTCAAAAGCAACAATGTGTAACACACTGCAGTACATGACCAAAAGTAGTTTGACGCCTCTTTCTAATGACCTGTTTCAGCTACATTACTAACAGCCTGACCTGAACATATCTGAACCCTACTGAACACAGTAAGTACCAGCTCCCTATAAATGCTAATGGTTTAGAAACTAAATAATCACAAAAGCACACATGGGTGTGTTATTTGGGTGTCTACATACTTTAGGCCATGTACTGTACATGTCTGTATTAATATCAATCATATATTATCTCTCACCCATTTAAGATCTTTGTAATCGGCAAATTGACATTGTGCCAACTATCCTTCCACTTTCCAGATTTCTTCCACACAAGTGCAGGTGATGAGGTTCCATTTTCCACCACTGACAAAATAACTGTTCCATTAAAGTCTCCATACAGGTACAGGGAAAAACGCAACTGCACAGAAAATATCAGCAACTAATGAAGTACAAGACCAGATGTCATAGGCAAACACTTTATTCATGCAACACCTGAAAGCCTGAAAGATAAACTAGACTTATGCTGCTTGTAAGCTGTTTGGAGATTATGCTGTGCCCACATTTTTCAAGGATAATTAACTAAAAGTTTGTCCATAAACCTTCAAAAAATACATTCTTGTGCCACAGGGAAATTACCCTTTTACAGGGAAAGTTATATTATATATAATTCTGTCATCATTTACTTATGTTGTTCCACTCCCACATAACTTAAAACACCAAAGAGCTGTTTAGTTTGTTTAACTATTAGTCACTTTTATTTGTATGGAAGAATAAATTATTAGTAAAAAAATGGCAATATTTTCACTTTGCTGGACTATCCCTGAATTTCCTGTGGATATAATATATGTGAATATATTATAGAGGAATATAATATTGGTTTCTAAGGTTCGAGCATAATTAATTATTTACCGTATTTAACACCCTATAAAATAATTCAACAAGCATCCACAAGGTATTCACGCCCACAGCATATTAATAGTTCATACAAAACTTTGACAACATAAACTTTTACCTGACATTCCTGATTGGATGTAGTTGAGGGAAAAGCAGGGCTTTGAATCAGCACATCACTTTCATCATTGTGACCTTTGACCTTGAAGAAAAGGAAATGCCCTGAGGCGAGAAAGCATTAGTACTCCACAGAGTGATAAGATAAGGTACTGCTTACTAATGAAAAACTTAACAGGAGCTATTGAAAGTCTTCCAATGGGTTTTAAAGTATTGTAACCCTTAAATACAGCTCACACAGTTCTTTGGAGATGTAGGGAACTAGAGTTCATAAATAACAATCACGAGTTGGTTAAATAAATAACAAGTTAAGTTGGTTTCTCTTCAAGAACAGAGAAAACTAAATGGAACAATATTGCTACAGATGTGAAATCAGCACACACTTCTCTCAAGGATATAATTTCTATCCTGTTACAATCCCAGATGCCATGAGCACACCATGAAAGTCATTTCTACAACAAATATGCTGGAATGCACCATTAGCATAAAAAAGTCCCCATGGTCACGTTCGTAACTTAAAGCACTGCTTTCCGAATTATGTCTGCAGAAAGAAGAATACAGGCTTTATCTTTTTATACGCATGGGACTACATGACCCCGTTTCACCCTCATATGATGAGAAAACATCAGAAAACGTCTATGAGCGCACAGGGAGAGCAAAGCATTTAAGGTCACAGACCTGTAGTTTCAAATGAAAACTTGTTCAATTACCTTGAGACATAATTCTGTCTTTATAATTGGACTTTTTTGCACAAGCTCAAGCCAATTAAAATCTTATGTGCATCATTTTGATGTCACTTTTTCTTGTGTCTTATTCATTAAATGAATATTCCCCACCCATATGCTTTGTGTTAAACAGGCAACAGTTTTCAAACATGTCAAAAGTTAATACAAGCAAACAGTATCTTTTTTCTAATGACTCTTTTTTAACTATTATGAAATACAAAACAATTCATAATTCACCAACAAAAATGTAATGACAGAGCTATCAAACTAAAAATCATTTACCTTTCGTGTTTTGCAGTGTTGTGCCCAATAGCTCAGAGCTTTCAGATAGTTGTTCTCCACTCAATAGTTTCCATGAGGACTGTGTATCAGACACCAACCATCCACAAGTGCCCGACTCAAACGAACAGTATGAACCCAATGGTAAAGCGTCTGCAAATACATTTAGCAAATTATGAAACATATGGAAAATATGTAGGCACAGAACACGGCTGATTTGAGCTGTGTTCTGTGCCTCCAAATGTTACTCTCCTGGGACTACAATATGCACAAATCCAACAACTGTCATTTAATTTCTTGCTGAAAAAATCTTGCTGGTGTGTGTTTCATTGTGAGGCATTAAATATTTTTACTGAATCACATATAATTTTACATTTTGCTCAGAAAAAAGAAAACAATTAATTAACCCCCAAATTAGTCTAAAAAATTTACAGTTTAATTAAGAAAATTCCCTAATTAGCTTTACACCTGAATACCGTTCTTATTATTTTGCAACTTAAACATTGCCAGCAAACAGAAACTTAAATCACTTCATCTAATGTTGCTGTTGGGTGGAGAACAGATTTTCCTCATGTATGTTTAGGAGGACCTGTTTTGGAATGCCATGGATAAAGTTAACAAGCTTGTTGGAGTTACTTCCATAATTTTCTAAAGGGTGCTTCAGACATAGTGGAAATGTTGAAACGTCTATGGATATTTGGTACAGATAGATACAACTCTTGGGTTTAGACAGCATACAGTACAGTACTTATTTATAAATAAAGAGTCAAAATGCATTTATTTCAGCACGAATTCAGTGTCAATTGCTGTTTGAATTACACACTTAATTGAATTACAATATTTCTGTTCTATAATATTAATTACCTGAATGCCAAAACATTTTATATAGACTGTGTGAAAATGTAGCCTTTTATTACTTCTGTTATTTATAAGTATTGTGTGATAAATATTCTACTAACATCTATTAAATTTTTTTACACATCAGCTAATTAACAACTTATCCATAGCACAGACACTGGTGAGGATTAAACACATAAAAAAACATGAAAATTGTTTTCCCAGAGGAAAATCAACATTGATGAATTCCAGGCTCTTTGTGAAGCTCTTTACTCAGTGGAAACTCTGACAGATAAAGTTTGCTAATCCAGCACCTCCAGTGAAAAAGATTAATAATTTATCATGGCCTTAAGATTTAATACAGCTAATGTGAGCGACACACAGCCAGCCAGGTACTCAACAGCCCACTTTTTGATCTCCCTGGAATTGTGCACTCTCAACAAAATGCAAATTTGCGAGAATGATTTTGCAAATCTCACAAGGATTTATAGCTTAACGGCGACCTTTCAAAGAAATGTTTCAATTAACATAAACTAAATGCTGATGGGAAAGATAAACAGTTTATTACTAATAATCTAAAAATGAATCCTAAAGATTAAACATTGTCTGCTTTAAAGACTAAATGAGTACTATAGCTTTTTATTTTAGCATTTTCTGACATGCTTACTGATTGCATTAGACCGTTAAAATATGTTTAAATTCTGGGCAGAACAGTGTTGGTTAACAGTAACAAGGTAATTAATAGAAAATACTCGTCTCCAGAAGTCATAAAATATTTAACATCTCTTTTATTTTGTTACTCTTTTTATTTTACTTACTGCATATTAATCCTTCATCCTCTCCATATGGGCAGTCAGTATGAAAATCACACACTTGTTTTTGTTCAATGCAGCTCCCAGTGTCACAGTGAAATGATGAGTAACTCTCACAGTCTAGACTGAACTGCAAATCATCATCACCTGTGATATACAGAGTGACATAATAACATAAAGATTTATCGTCAAAAGTACTATATATTTATATATATATATATATATATATATATATATATAATGTATATGTAATGTTAAATGTTAATGTAAATTGAGCTGATTTGGAAAATATAATACACACTTACCCGTGACACAGTCCTTTAGCTCCAGCGAATCAATTGCCAGAAATCCAACTCCATGACTGCTACAGGAAGAATATTGTACTGTCACCTGAAAGGGCTCATCAAACTGACCAATCAGAGCCTCCAGCACCTCCCACTGTGCCCTAAGCCGCAGAGCAAGAATGTGTTTCACAATTTTAAGTCAACAACATATATACAACATTATACTCCTGCATATTTGTACTAAAATAAACAAACCTTAGTGGTCACATTTAACAACATTTGTATTTAAATTGTAGGTAGATATTTTGAATGATGTTAAGCCTGCCATACTCCAGTACCCTGCTTCAGGTTCAAGGTCAGCTGGTTGAACTTTAACTTAATTAGATGTATAGAGGCTTGTCAAGTGGAGAGTGGGGAGTTAATGCAAGCTAAACTAAGCTCTCTGAGTTTGGCTTAAAAACAGCATTAGAAATGTGATTTGTATAATACACCACGCTCCATGGCGTAACCTCTGATTTATTAGGCTCGGAGCCACGCAGTTGAATGCAGAGAGTAAAAGTGTATTAGCTTCATCACGATTGTACTGCTCCATTCCAAATTGCATTGCATCACAATCTATTCCAAGCCCTCTGTCAGAACCAATTATGCCAAATGAAATATCAGCATCTACTTTTAGCAACAAAATGCTTTCATCCATCTTGTTTCGCGATGTGCCCGGCATAAGAAAATCAATAGCTATGACAATCTCCATAACAAAAGCCTTTTGGACGCCATTTTTTCCTTGTAGTTACCAAACGTCGCTTTGTCCTCGTCTGCTTGTAAGTAAAGCACTTTTTACAGCAACATCTCTGCAATACGTCAGTTCTGCTTGTTATGATGCGTTAATCAAATCTGTTGCAACGTTGCCAGTGCATGCAAATACTGTTAGTTGCATGATATAAACAAGTAGAAAATGTTTTTACTTGTTAAAGTCTTTAAGTAGTATTAGTACACTGCTGACCTTGTAAAAGTTTACTGAGTAAATAAGTGGCTGTCAATTATATGGATCGCTTCACTTGCATTACACAACGATATGTCAATATGTCAAATTAATATAAAACAGCATAGACACAATTTTCAAGCAAAACATTTTACAAATATAATTTTTTACAGTAAATAGTAATTTTTAAATGTATACATTGTTAGTGTGGTTTAGTTGTCCAAATACTTTTTAGGGCCAGAGTAAATTCATATTTAAACATTTACTGATTTACATACTTATTACTTATTCCCAAAAAGGAATTTTAAATTGTTTTGAGAATAAGAGTTTAAAGGAATTTATTGACCTTATAGTTGAATGTGAAGGCTTATAGGACTGAAGCTCTGTGCTCACCTGCTGTTTCCTCTATTGAGTGTAAGAGCTACTGGTGTGATGTCAGAGGAGTCTGTGTGTTTCACAGAGGCGGAGACATTTCCTGTGTGTGGCTCTGGTTGGTAGAGAGCGAGTCTGAGGTGGCACAGTGGCCCACTGGTGAACACTACAGGACTGGTGATGTGGAAAATACATCTGCCAGCAGCCACATGAGCTGAGCTGGGCTTTAGTAACAAATAATGACCTGTTCAAGGAAAACAAAGTCTGTGTAATATCATAGGATTGCTAATGATAATGTTATACTGAGAAATTATCATTTGTACCTTCAGATTTTCCAGTGGAATGATCTTTGATTGGTTGGACACCCCATCTATTGGCTCTCTGTTGCTGTGGTGATGTGACGTACCAGTCCCCTCCTGTGCTGTGATTGGATAAGGTCCAGGAACATGAAGATTCAAAATCACAGTAGGAAACTGTAGAGGGATAAAGTGACGGTATGTCAGGGAGTTAAAGGGAAATCACAAGTCACACCGCAGTGCCAAAATTATGACCTAAACTTATATGGAAACCACTTATATGGAAATAAAGTCATGAGAATGAATGACAAACATAATGAAGCTAATAAGAAAATATAATATAATAATTATAGGGACACAAGCATTTGGAAATGTAGATGGTAGGTGCTGGAAAAAAAAAGCATTGCCTAATACATTTCAAACATTATAGTTATATAATATGTAATAATATAGTATGCAATTTATTTTTACAAATGAGTAGAAAAGTGACCTTGTTTATAAACAGATTCTCAAAAAAAACTAAATTCCAGAAATAAAAGTTGTAATAAAATATGATTTCCCACCCCTTGCCTTTCCTTTAAATTACTTAAAAAATGCAAAACATTAAAATAAAGTGAAATAGTCAATACATGGGTATGTCCGTTTGGGCAGGCAGGAGAATTTATTGAGGGCTTTCTGTTTGTCATCAGGCTTTGCAGTAGAAAGACACATGCAAGTGGTGCAAGCTATTGATCAAGAAAGACCACAAAAAGGGAAACCACAGAGCCCCACTGGGACTCAACCAAAATATTCCACAAAGGTTTCCTGGAAAGTTTTTTTTCAGTTCAGTGCTGAACTGAACTGAACTGACAAACCCTATTTAAGAAATAAATAAAGTGAAACAGGAAGAAAACAAAGAAATACTCTGTTTGAAGGAGTAATACAACTAAAAATCCACAAACCATAAAACAACTGTGTGAGAAAAGGACCATTATTTATTTCAAATCTTGATTTGATTCTAGATCTTCTTGGTGCAAGTTTATGAGATTTCATGTGAGAAAACACAATCACCTCACCAAACCAATCTGAAATGATTCCTTCACAAATCAGACTGATCTGTACTTGAGTTTGATTCACTGATTCAGTGACAATGCAAAATTTGCACTGAACAATGAAATCTGGTTTGATCCTCAAAGAACACAAATACAAAATCACAAGACCACAAGAATTATTTGGAATATTTTGTGTTGCTTTTTTGTACTTTTGGAGCATGGCAGCCTGACATTTACTCCCATCTTCAAAAACTTTTTGTGTGGCCCAGGAGAAAGTCATGTGGGTTTGGATCATGGGCATGAGAGTAAATAAAGAAAGAATTTTTAATTTGGGCTGAGCTATTTCTTTATTTAGCTACAATTTACTAAAACAAATGGGTCAATGAGATGCAGTGTTAATAAAAAGTATTAAGACTTCATAAGAAATGTTAGTAAAAACATAAAACTGTTGAAACTTCAGCCTGGTTTCTCTTCTCATGACTGTATCGTGGCTGTTCTTCAGTTTGTAATAAGAACCAGTTGAGGGAATAAATTAATGATCAGTGTCTTACATTCATTGTCTTCTTCTGGACTGGAATGGTGAGGGTCTGGATGTGCTAGAGGATGTTCTACCACTCGTTCCAGCAGAGCACAACTGCTGTTGATCACTGATGAGGGAAAACAAAAGGGTTTATTAGAACAAAGGTCAGCCACATTGTCAAAAACAGTGAAGCAAAGCCTTGTTCTCTAGTGAAAGGGTTTAATAAATAATAAGGCAGTCTGTTTTAATGACAGAAGTTACAAATGAAGGCTTCACTTGAAAGAACCACAGCCCATTCAAGAAAGTCCACAAAGAACTCTATTGAAGATCACTGTCTTGTTATCATCCCTGTGTTAGAAATAAAAAACCCATAAGAAACTTTCTGACATTTTAAGGTTTACCTAATGGCTTAGCCCAAAGGCAACATTGTGTCTGGTCATATATAGACCAGCTGAATACAATGCTAAGGGTTTTAAATGTCATTCTGTAGTTTCTTATTTATCTGTTAAAATTTTGTTTCAAACCACCAGAACACAAGGCTGTTCAGTTAAATTCATAATTATTTCTATATTCTGTTGCTGATGCTTCTATAAATGTCCTATTTTATGTTCTTTTGTCCTTGAAATGCTAAGTGTTGTTTTAACAAGAAAGGGCCTTTTTAAATGACATCAAGTTATAACA
>JAZGTK010017798.1:0-12126 GCA_036877625.1 Ambastaia sidthimunki
TTCTTTTCATTGGTTTTATCTGGAAATTTTCTCAGTTACAGGAAACTTTTGTGAAATTTCCCAGAAACAATTGTGTCGAATATCACTTTTGATATCAATTAAGAAAGAGTAAGAAAGGGTGAATGAAAGGAAAAAAATAAGGGTGTGTCTAGCAAACAGGGAATGTTCTCAGAACGTTGGCTAACGTCCTCTAAAAGTTCTCTAAACTTTACCAAAAACATTCTTGCAGTAATGTTAGTTAAGCTTTTTAACATTATATATCATATCTATCAAAAATGTTATTCTGTTGTTAGGGGACCATTTTAAAAATGTTCAGAATTAACAAAATATTCTTGTGCCCAAGCAACATTGTAAATACAATGTCTAAAACTGAATTTTTTACAATCTAGCATTTCATAATGCTTTTGTTATTTAATGGCAATGTTAGGGAAATACTGTTACAACCCTTAAATTGTTAGCTGGATAAGTATGTGGTCATTTTCAGTCATCTTTAAACAAATAGGTAGGTCCCCTCATACCCCACAAGTTTTTGTGTTCAGTCATACACAGAGTTTGACTCATAAGGGAACAATTATGTAATCTCATGGTTTTTCATTACAACTAAACATGTTACCATAGAGACATCTCTTATACCAACTTGCACCATTAAAATAATTTGTTACACCAAATTAAACTGTAAAACCAGAAATGACAATTATTTTCAGCCTTTAAATTAGTACCTTTTTGTTTTCACCCTCTTTTATTCAGACCCTCATGCGCAAGAGTTTCATTTCCTCACTTAACACACAGATGGTATTTTAAGGGGATTTATTGCATCATGCTGGGGATTTCAACAAACGTATGGTTACCATAAAAAGAACATGCATCACTATGTACAATATATAAATATCTTATAGTCTCATTCAAAAAAAAACTCTGAAATGGAAACTCCTAACAAATCCTGGAAATTAAGTGAGTTCCACTTCAGCCAGCACAGGAAGTAAAACATGCCAGCTTACACTGTGCCCTCCCTCCTCCTGGAGCCAACAGGATACTATGAGTAACAGATCTGAGCCATAGACTGCTTTTCATTCCATGTTAGCTTCATACCCCCTTTCACATAATAGCCAGTTATACTGAGCAGGGGTTAAACACTGCTCCACCTCTCAGGATCTACCACCAAACAGAAAATCACCATGGAGATGTGATGAGTTGTAAGAAGGAAGTATCTGCTGGCTTGGTCCTCCCCAGCTAACAAAAAACATTCTCTGGCGACTGACTAACATTCTGTAAATGCCCCCTGAAAGTTATCAAAATATTCTTGCAGTATTGTTAGTAGAACTTTTTAATGTTATATATAACATATATGTATATATTGAAACACTACTTATGCGTTGTTAGTGGAACATTTTTTAAAATGTTACAAAATTATAAAATGGCTGAATAACGCTCTACTTTATGGCATTTTGTCTTTCTGTGCCTTTCTATGGATTGCTACATTTTAATTCACACACTTTTTTTCTGGTCACTGGACTGGGTACACATGTGGGAGTATAGCTCTTTTAAATGAGAATGGATCTATTCTACAAGTGGGGAGGGTGTTTGTATTGACAAACTGCTGAGAAAGCTAAGAAGCACAATATATCCTCCACATATACACCAGTTATCCTACATGCTGTTTGGATTCAGTCTTAGTCAGCACATGGTTCGTACAGATAACATACTCTCCTTACTAGAGCTAGTGAACTAACCTAAGACTTATATTTACCAGGTACATGTATTTAGTCACTATAGCAACATAGTTATTCTAGTGATTCTGAAAAACTTCGAAATGTGATTCAGTAAGAAACCACTGACCTCTCTTTTCCTCAGGCTAAGAGAGGAAGCACTTATCTTTAAATGACAGGCTATCTAAAGGACATTCAGCAGCTGGGAACACAGCTTGGAAAATCCTCATTTTACCTCAGTAAACAGTAATCAGGTCATATGTTACTTGTGCTGTCATCGTACCTCATTAACATTAACATTTATCGACAAAAGCAATGAAAAGAAAATTGTCAGGCTCAGCAAAAATCATTTCTTGTGTTGAGGTTTTTATAACAGACAATAAATCTAAATCACACAAATGATTAGGTTTTTTTTTGTGTGTTTACTTTATAACCAGGGTCACTGCTTATTAGCAGGCCCCCACAAGCTATGCAGAAAACTACACAGATTTCCACAGTTTCACACATTCCTGCCTCTTGTGTGTTTATCAAATATTTTGCTTATTTTGTTTTAAAAAAAAGTACTGAACTCTCAGCTCTATTTAACATATTTGTCCACATTTAAATCCTTGATTTCTCCCAAAATATTTGAAAATAGTAAAACACTGCGTATTACAAAGAGGTGTGAACTTTCCCACCTCAAAAAGCCTTTGATAATATGTTGAAAACAAGCATTAAAACCACCCAATTAGAGCAAGGTCACAAATGTGTGTCAGTATCAGTATTGATAAAAGAACACTTGTTCTCTGCTCAGCACAATGTCACCATTGAGCCTTTTCTCCTGTTGAGAAGTCAGAGGGCAGTAAACAGTCAAACAACATCTCCTAGTTATAAAATCACAGCGGTTTGTAATGTGTGTTGTGCGCTATGCTGTCTCCATGGAGCTCTAGTTGGTCCTGGTGTTTCTTCTCTCTGGTTCTAGCCATCAAAACACGCTATGGTTCCGCCGCTCCAGATTTCTCCGGTGAGTGTTTTCCTCTGATTTTATTGTTGTTCTAGAGGAAATTCAGCACGTGACACTGTTGTCCTGGAGCATAGCGTCCAAAAGAAAGAAATCATATGGTATTTTGTCTTTCATCCAGTTCCTGTTAAACAGATGTAGAGTATCAGTTTAGAGTGATGTGTGTAAGGGTCACTGAACTGTCCCATCCTTCTCTGTTTTTTGATTACTAACTGTTTGGGAAAGCGATTGATCACACCAGAAGCTGTTCTTTGCCAAAGACAACTTCCTGTTGATGCTAGGCTAAAAGAGTGTAAAGTACATTGGGGTCACAAAAATACAATACAAATCTATTTAGATCTAAACACACACAACCTAGCATTGTTTATGTTTATGTAAATGTAGTGCTACTCTCATTTTCATTATTGTCATGGTATATTTGACAATAGCGAGGTATTGATGAGTCTTTGTCCATGACAAATGCTCGCTTCTTGATTTGCGTTCTTTTTCTCACACTACAGAATATAATGGTTTGATGAGTAATAATCAGGAAAGAATAGCTCATTGTGTTTGTGTCTGTTTGTGATGTGTGTGTCTGTGCCTGGTACTGCAGAACAGAGAGCTATACAAAATACAGCAGGGCCGAACCAAAGAGAGGGTGGAGGTGCAGGCCAAACACAATTGGCATTACAACTGACATTACAGCTAATCCATTTTTTTCCCTTTGATTTTCTCCAACACACTTTTATTTAATGCATGTTAAGCAATGCATGTTAAAAACACATCAGAAACCTGATCTGGGTGCAAAAGTGAAGAATATATCTAGCAAATTAGATGTTCTGCAGTGTCCCTCTTTTTTTTACAAAATAGTGTAAACAGGAAAACTCTCTCACCGATACTGTTACAGTCATTTCCTCTGACTACATGGTTGCATCTGACCTCTACCCCTTTCTCTTACTGCACTTGTCTGATAAAAATGCAAAAAATAAGGAAATCTTAAGTACATCTCCTAAATAAGTATTATGTGTTCAATAGTTCCAAGTAGAATAATTTGACTTAAAAGCTTAGAAGGTACAGCATAAGATAAAAACAGCTTTCTGCATTACAAAGCTAATGTCAACCACACCTTGAAAGATTAGATAAGTTAGGGAGTTGGTTTGTCTATTGTCAGATTGCTGGTGTTGTGCAATACATATGCAAAATTGGTTTACAATGTCTGGTTTACAATGGTTGTGTGTTGAGCAGTAACATAGTCCCTTATCTTAGCAACAATGAAGCTCAGATACTTGGTAGATGTTTTAATATTACTGTCCATGTAAATCAGCTTTTAATTGATGTTCTTTAGATTACCTTCACAAGATTCTGAAGAACCACACTGCCCACGCTTGTGATGGAGAGACGCTGTCCATCACATGTCCCTCTAGAACATCTGTGGCTGTCCTCTCAGCATTTTATGGACGTCGTGTTCCGAGTCAGTATCTTTGTCCACACGCAAACCCAAACATGACACTGGAAAGTACTGACTGTACATCAACAACAGCCATTCAGGTATCTCTCTGATATAACCACTCAGCTAACAGGGAACATTTTCAGAATGTTGGCTAATGTTCTCTAAACGTTCTCTCATAATTATTAAGAACGGTTTTGCAGTAACCTTAGTAGAGTGTTTTTAATGTTATATATCATGTATATGTCAAAAACTTTATTCTTTAATACGTTTTAAAAACAATGTTTGAACAACGTTCTTACAACCAAGCAATACTGTCAATAACAGTGTCTAAAAACTGGACGTTTGAATGTTTCTAGAATATTCAAAAACACATTTTAAACATTTTTATTACTAATGGAAACTTTAGGGCAACGTTACAAAATTTCTAGTATGAATCTGTATTATGTTTTTTACCCTAGAATTTGTGTGTGAATTTTTGAGTAGAAGGTGATGTCTGAGTGCCAGGATCAACGGGAGTGTCAGATTCCTGTGATAAGCCCTGTGTTTGGTGAAGACCCCTGCCCTGAAACCACCAAGTACATCATTGTCTCCTACAAGTGCAAGCCAGGTGGGACCTGTATTTGTGCCTGAGTCTAGTAGCAAAATACGTATCAAAGCAATAAGGTAATTATAAAAATATAATTTTCTTTTCCAAAGAACATCATCGCTCGAGAACAGTGTGTGAAAATGAGAGACTGAAGCTGGTCTGTAAGAATAACACGGTTCTGGCGATCTATTCTGCCACTTTTGGACACCTGGAACATGACAATCTTGAGTGCCCTCAAAAGACCATCACAAAACCTGACATAGGTCTGAGACTGAAATAACACTCTTCCTCCATCTAGTGGACAAATTCTGCTACAACAGCAGATCTGCGAAATTATGTTTCACTAAAACTATTTATTTGATGTTTTAAACGCTTATTTCCCGTTAGAGTGCTTGTCCCCGTCAGCTTTGAGAAGGGTGTCGAGGAAGTGTCATGGTAGGACGAACTGCTCTGTGATCGCTGACGCCCAGAGTTTTGGAGACCCCTGCTTCCCTGGCACCCGAAAGCACCTGCGAGTCTCTTTTACTTGTGGTGAGTTTCGAGATGTCCAAAGATGCAAACTAATCAGAACAAGAATGCTGAACAACAATATATGTTTTTATATATGTCTACCAGAAATAAAAAAGACTGGTTCTTTTTGTCTATATAGTACCAATGTATCTACTGGAAGATGTTGGACGTGGAAATATGGATCCTTTTTTGATCTCTGACTATACACATGGTAAGAACAGGGTGTTTTTGGTGAAACGTCTCTTTATTGCTAAGCAGATATTTATTTGGGTAAACTTGCTTTTTTATACATTTTCAACCAAATAACAACAACATATTCCATGTGAGTATTCATATTTACATGTAGAAAATATGGCAAGAAAGACATATAGCTAATACCAGTCAAAGGTTTAGACACATTTCTGTAGTATATTTATTATTATACTTTCCCACATTTTAGAATAATGGTCAAGACATCAAAACAGATGACAAATGAAAGTTCTGGGCACCTGTTGGCTGCTTTATCTTTATTATCTGTTTTAAATCTATGGATAATAAATAAAAAAAATACAATTTCTATTTTTTAATTACTATGTAGGCACAGATTATGCATTAGTATTAAACAAGCCTTTAGATAAAAAGAAAGGTTTAAAGACCATGAGAAACATTAATTCAGTGAGTCCAAAACTTGGCTGGTATTAGCGTCATTTTTAATGGCTCTGCTGACTGCTGGATCCAACCCCCTCTTCCCACTTCACAGGAGGGTGGTATACTGGCCCCGGTGTCTCCAGGCCACAAAACATTTTCACCAACTCTCTGGAGATCTTTTCCCAGGTCCAGGGTATGTTAGAAATGTGGTCTGATCCCAGAACATTTCAATGATTTGATGTCAGTTTTAAGTATCTATCTGCATGATTTGCTAACATCAGCAGTCAGCAACAGCCATTTCACTAACCATATTAGTATCTTTTTTAATTGAACTCTTTGTTTATTTAATTGTAGGATGTATGGTTCATTTTAGATGGTAATGATCAACCTTTGAAACATTAAATGTCTTCACCTTGATCTTTCTTTTTCATCTTCCAAGGTCTTCCAGAAACAGTGGCTCTGTACTTTGTCTCTGGAATATGTGCTGGTTTGCTGTTCTTGCTGTGTTTGTTTGGTCTCAAATCCACCCTGATAAGAGATCTGAAGGATTTGGCCTCTGAGCTTGGAGATGAGCTCAAGGCCTCCCAAAGGTCACGTGGGGGACTAATAGATGATTTTGATGATGATGATGCCTCCTTGCGTTCTTCTTTTCGCCACCTCACACGTTCTTATAGAACAGCAGATGTGTTCAACCCAGAGATGGTTATGACAGTAGTAATGGAGGAAAGGAAGGAAGAGGACAAACCAGAGATTCTAAATGGAGACATCTGGCCCCACATTAACTCCAGCCCATATGCCATGCACAAAATGAAGACCTCTGCTTGAATTCATACTGTCTGAAATTGCACTACACCATGATGTGTGTTTACTGCTTATGAACGGTATTTACTGCTTTTGCTTCCAACAAACATTAATTATACTGTTTAACATGAGTGAAACCCATGACAGCCAATCTATCGAATAGATTACCCTGATCTTAAATGTGAACTGAGAATTGTGATATTGATATTAAGTTCCTTGACTGTATGACTCAACATGTTTTCTGAAGAGACTGTATTTATATATACATTTACATATGAATAACAAACTGTGGTTAAATGTTTATTAAAGGAGTGGGTCTGGAGGTCTGTTATCTCATTTCTTTGCATGCATTGCACATTGAAAGTGAAAAGATATGCTTATCAAATACGTCTTAATTTTTAAAGAGCACTCACTCAATTAACATGATTGCTAAGATTTTTTTTAAAACAAGACTGTAATGCGGCAGCGAACAATACTGTATCGCTACAGCAACTATGCAAAAAAGTTGCGCATCTCTGGCGTCCGTGAGCAGCGCATGACACACAACGCTGTTGCTGTGGCCAGAAAAGCGCGCTGATGATGACCTCGAAACTCATACATGACCGGCGTTGTTTTGCCGCATATCTGATCACCGTTTAAGATATTATCATCAGTTTCATGACACGCCGAGAAACAACACAACCGTCACCGCCATAGCTGCTTAACCTCAAATTTAACACTATCGATGGGTGTCGTTTTCTGCGGACCCGTGACCTCATTGTACATTACAACGACTCCGCACCGGCTCGCCAACTGAACCGCACAATTTTATTTCTATTCGACATCTCTCTTCCTTGGAGAACTAAGTAAACATTGACTTAATCTGTACCGACTTTGAATAAAAACCTTCGCATTTAATCCATTCTGCGGTCATTTAAACTAAGGGAGGGTCCATCTCGAGACCTTCCCGGAAGGCCAGCACGCTCTGTCAATGGGCGGAGTCTGTCATGAGAAAACACTCGCGCTGAGTTTAGCTGTTAGCTAGCCGCCCGACGGCTTTAATTCAACACCCGTAACAACATTCACGATGGAGTCTTCTCTCGGGATTTCTCAAGACAAATGTTTGTCTGTATCCTTCTTTTGGCTGGTTGGTCGTTTGTTTTATTTGTGACGGGCGTTACAGTAGTTGTCTGTGAAAGTCATTTAGCAGTGTCTTGTTAGCATAGAGCTATAGAGGCGGTAATAAAAGATGTATTTTCGGCTTGTCAGTGGCTGTTAGCATACAACTTTTGTCATTTGAATAGGTGTTTTACCTCTGCTGTCAGATAAAGTTAGACATAAGTATGTAGAGTCTAATGGTACGTTTGTTATCCAAACCGGCTATGTTGTTGCTCTGGCGTTTTGTGGGAATAAGTTTTGAATACGATCATGTGTGTTATTGTGTGACGTATTTATGTCACTTGATGTGATGTGTATGGCTGCCATGAATGCCATTAGAGATGCTACAGAAACTAACTGATAATAACATAAGGGTCTTAAATTATCAGTAAGATCTGAAGCACATCTTAGTCTTATTTAAAAGCACGATCATTATTTCCTGTTTCCTCCTATAATAATGTCTCATTAGTTTTACCGTGTGTGGAAAAAAGGGAGAGCCAAGAGGCGTGACCCTGTTCCGCACTTTTCTCTTTTTTCTGCCTCTGGCTATTAATTTGAATCCTTGACAGTGATTTTCGCAGACTGTCAGAGGACTTGAGCTTAGAGGTGGACAGAAAGAACCAAGACTCCTCTCCTTGTTAGAGTGTTCTGGGCAGTTCAAGTGAGTATCCCGTTTCTCTTATCCTGGTTTTTACATAGCAATTAATTCCCTGGAATTGTGGGTTAAGTCTGTGTAAAAGTAAACCCCATTTAATTCTGTTTATGTAAACATGTTTCGTTGCAAATAAAAAAAGTAAAACCTAAAGTAAATCGTAATTTGATTTGATATTCTGATGCGCAATACACACACAATCCCTGTTGAATTGTTTTTTTATTTCTGAGTTATGCTGCTGTTTTATTACCTTGATTATTGTCAAGTTGTATATGTCCTATTTGCCATGATTAGCACTAGTTAGTTGTCTAACTAGCATTGCTATCTTAGAAGTGTAGCTGCGTTTTAACAGGCTGCAATCTGACATTGTTTTGATAGAGCTGATCACAAACTCAGCTTTAAGTCTGATGCATGTTGACAATTTTCAGTCTCAAAATGAGATACATTGAGATACATCTGAGATACAGCAGCACTCTGGGGCTTTAAAAGTCTTGACTGTTATAAATGAGCCTAATGCTGGTTGCTATAGGTGTGAGATGGCTCTGTGAAAGATTGTGTAATCAGATAATGTTGAGGCGGTCATGCTTTCAGTGTGACTTATGCTGTGTGTGTGTAAATGTTAAAGTCAGTGTGTGTTAGAACAGCTGTGGAGGATGCCAGCATGCTGCCCATTATCCTGCATTCCTCTCCAGTGTCCTAGAAATTAATAAGCCTCACATGAGCACACAGCTCAAGCTTTAACTGCATTGAATGTGTTCATACTCTGCCTAACTCAACGTTCAGAAGCACTCACTGGTTAATCATAAGCATTATTTGCTGAGTAGTTACGTAATGAAAAGGGTGTTTTAACACTAAATGCAAAGTATGCGGTTGATGTTCCAGCCTGCATGAGGCGTGAAGAGTGAGATCTTTTGCAAGTAGTTTTGCTTGTTTAAACTGTCAAATTAAAGAAGATAAATTAAAAGTGTCTTTTAAAAGACTGTCCTTAACTGATGGAGCATTTTTAAAAGCTTTAATAACATAAGGTACTGACTACAGCTAAAGGAAATCAACAAAAATTGTATTTTGTTTTATTAATTCGTGGGAATATGGAGTGCTTGACCTATATTATAGTTTTAACCTACTGTGTTAATGTGTAACGACCTCTGAAAGGAGATATTTTTGGAATTAATAGATTATAACCACCGTCACTACAATGGGCTTTTATTTGTATTGATTAAATTTGAGATTTCTTAGTAAGTCTAGGCCAAATTTCTCTTGTTCATGAATGCTGCGTTTCCTGGCAACAGCATCAATTACAGCAATTATAGTCTTCTAAGATGGAGAGAGGCTGGGTTCACTGACAGCACACAGGGTTCTAGTCTTGCCTCCATACGTTTGCAGTAGTGCAGTCAGGCAGGAAATATAAAGGTTTTTCCAATAATTCACAGTAATCAAATTTTCCATAGAGTGAAATGGAGGTATGGCCATGCTGAGAGGAACATGATGCCCTGGAGTTGGCACTGTTATTGTCAGGGAGTGAAATATGGTCCGCAATTAGACCACCAATATGCATTTAGCCCGCTGCATTTCCATAAGCCTCCCTCCTCTCTCTGCATTCCGATAGCTGCATTTTTATGAGATAAGATTATGCCGGACTGCGATGGAAAAATATACTTATTTTGGGATATGCTAAACCCTTTAAGTGACCAAATGGCTGTTGTACCTAAGTGTATTTCCTTAAAATCACAGTAAAAAGCAGTCTGGCACATTATAGGACACTCATACTGTAATAAATGATGTTGGCAAAGGATAAGATGTAATAATGTGTGTGTTAAACGTTCTAGAGTGATAACATTGCTTCCTATTGTAAATATTGTATAAAAGAATTAATGACATTTTATGAATGTATCTCTTGTTGTTAGGTTGGATGTTCTGGCAAACCCTGATGAAATTGTATTAAATTCAGTGCCCCAGCTGTCCATCCCTGTCAATAACCATTTTCAGATAGTTCGAGGTAAGCTTTTAATTGACTGCTTATAAAAAAGATTCACTGAAATGTTCAAGGATATGGAAAAATAGTTTGCTTGTGAAATAATCCAGGTTTAATTACATTTAATTTAGACAAAGGCTCTGTCACTTACTGATAAGAGCATTTTTCTGTGTAGAGGTTGTAAGGCTATTTAACATTTCATGTAATACATGTATCTTGTGAAAATGCAACTGTAGTACAGAAACATATTATACTAGAATTCACGTTTCTTGATCTAAAAAGTTATTTTTGCTTTTTGCCCCAGTGTGTTCAGCAATTTCGGTTCAGTTTCTGTCAAGAGTCATTTCTGTCATTTCAGTGCATCACTAGTTTATAGAAGGAACATTTAACAGTGTGAATACAGTTGTTCTCCTGTCATTATAATATTTCTCTGCCTGTACAAACTCACATTTGCTCTCTGTCAGTAAAGTTCCTGATCAAATATTTGAGAAACATTCATCAGTGAGAGACAGCAGACTTTGTGTTCTGTAACATGGTACAAAATCCAGACACAGTGTTAGTGCATAACTGTCTTTGTTTTTTAATTCTCATTGTAGAGGCTGAAGAAGCACTTCTCATTGACATCTCGATTAACAGTAAGTTTTACATACACAGTTGCCTTTTTGTTTTTTATTTGTTTAAAGTACTTTGTTTTTGTATTTGCTGTCTTGCCAGCCATGTTCCAAAGTCCCTTATTTAAATGTACATAGATAACTAAGGTGTCGTGTCTATTACATCAGCAGATAGCACACGATGCTAATCAAATACTGTACTGTTTGTGAAAGGCAGAGCATTTTCAAATAATTATTACATCGTTCTTTTATTTGTATTACGTCTGTACAGTCTGCCCACAGGCGGCTTATTGTAATTGCATACAAATTAAGCAGCTTATTGTCTTTCTTATCCATTTTTTAAAAATAAATTCCATATTTTCCCATGCAATTTATAAGCTGAAAAGCTGTACATTTCATATGATATATTAATTGATCAAAACATGCTCTTCGCTAAAAGAGCACGTTTTCCTGTAGCTCAACTGGTAGAGCATTGCGTTAGCACCGCAAAGGTTGTGGGTTTAATCCCATGGAACAGAAGTACTGATAGAAATGTATTCCTTGAAATTCACTGTGGATAAAAGCGTCTGCCAAATGAATAAATGTAAAAGAATAAAAAGACTGTGAATGGATGAAAGTTTGACACCGTTTCTCAATAGCAGCGGTACGGATTCGTCTGCGAGGTGAGAGAACTCCAGATCTTCTGCTGGAGCTGCAGGATGACGCGCACACTCAGTCCTTCTTACAGCAGGCCATGAAGGCCAAACAGCAAGGTGATCTCATTTTCCCTGCAGAGAACGCATCTCTTATTTATTAACTACTGCAATCTTTTATTTACCACCGTAATCAACACCTAGATTTATGGGTTTGTAATAAATGCTTCCTGGAAAGATTTGACTTTGATATTTTTGAGGCAATTATAAATTTTGGGTGTCAGTTCACTTCAGTTTACACTGTCGTACATCCACAATGCAGAAGTCAGGTCAGAGGTTAAGCAACCCGCTGTAACAACACTTTTTGTTTACCACACTGTTTGTGTGGTAAACAGACAATTTACCACACTGTTTGTTTTTATTCTGGTCAAGGCATTTTTGTCTTTGAACATCTGTACTAAGA
>JAZGTK010017799.1:0-12125 GCA_036877625.1 Ambastaia sidthimunki
GTCTCTTTTATAACAAGCAGGCTTGACATAATTTGTGACTGAAGGAAATTAACTTTTAAAGTAGCTTGTAAAACGTTTTCAAAGAGGGGTGATTCTCTTTTTAAAAAATCGTCATATGCATCCCTTGCAAGACGCAAATGTAGGATGTATGCAAAATAATGCATAATAATCAGTCAGCTATGAAAATGAACAGCAGGTTTATTTCAAACTTGTCTAACACAAAATATTTAACAAATTATAGTGGCTATTTCTTAGCGACAAGTTCAACGAACACGTTTCAATAAGCGAAAAGCAAACAGCCTAATAATAATAATAGGAATTAAATAATCAAAAACTAAAATAATGCAATCTTTGTTACATTGCTTACAGATTTAAAACAATATGACTGTTTTTGATGCAAAAGGTCTGCTTCTGTCTACAGATTTTTTGCCAAAAAAACAAGCTGGTTAACTTTTTCTGGTTTGAGTACTTTGATCTTTGCTAATCGCCCCTTCTTTTGGCGCTAGCTTAGCAGCCTCAGCAGTAATAATTATGTTAATATTTAAATAAAAATGTAAATTAAAAAGGGAAAAATATTTAGACTAAAAAGTAAATCTGACAGGCTGACGATAGGACAATATGACCATGGGCACTATCGCGCAATCCTAGTACAGTCGCTTTGGACAAAAGCGGCAGCAAAATGAATACATGTAAATGTAATGTTATTAATATATTATTATATATTATATTATTATTATTATTATATAATGTGATATTTTAGGTTTTTCGTTTAAATAAATTTACAGACATTTCTAAAACTTACTGTTTACATTTAGTTATTTTCACTTTGTCATTAGGGTGTATATACACTATAACGTGTACATTATGGTGTATCAGTTCACGAGCTGATGTGATCAATGAAGCTTTCATGAGCTAATTAAGGTGGTGTTTGCAGGTTGGTGATGAAATCCTGGAGATCAATGGTGAGAGCACAAAAAATATGAAACATTCTCGTGCCATTGAGCTGATCAAAAATGGAGGGAGACGAGCTCGACTGGTGTTGAAGAGAGGAGACGGGTCTGTGCCAGAGTATGGTGGGTACCAAATTGCAGTAAACCAAGTGCGAAGAGTTAACAATGTTTTATTGTGCTATTTTTGTTTTCCAGTGCTTGTTTTTGTTTTGTTTTTATAAATCGTTACTCTGTGATCAAATTAGGCTATTTAACTGACGTTTTATGATTTTCGATTTATGGATCTAGAGTCTGATCTTCGTCTATCTTTCCTGATCATTCTGTTATACATCGCTCTTTTCTCTTATCTCTGTTTCTCTCTCCTCCTGATCTCTCATTCTCTGGTGGGCTCTTCAGCAATGATGGGCCCCCATCTCGCTGCCTGTCTGAGGAATGATAAGTTGGGCGAGCCCTGCTTCTACCTTATGGGTCAAAACCAAGCCACGGTTTGTAAAGCACAATCTGTGTCTGTCAACCTTCCCCATCACCTTATTACACTGCATATGCCCTGTTTAGGTCTGTGTTGTACACCACCAACTCTACATCCCCGTGTCTTGTGCTGTACTTCATTTATGCCCTAGTGATACTATACCCTAGTGAGTCCATTCTATGGAGTCATGTTGCTGATGGGAATGCTCAGGTGCATGTCAGATTGATGTTGATATTGTTAATACATCACAGCTGCAGTAGATATTGCTTCTAATAATGAATAACATAGACGGGTAAATCTCACAAAAACCTGTGTAGGTCATATTTTACAAAAATCAAGAGATATATTTTTCTTTAATATTTTATTGCACTGTAATATTTAATGTTACTTAGGAGATTTTTTTAAAAAAACTTTAATTCAAAAGGATTTTTTACCGTACATTTTAAAATTTCCCTTTCAAGAAAACTCAACACTGGATTTGGTTTGATGATATGGGAACACCATTGGTGTGACTTTGTCTTCAAGAGCCATTTGTATGTTGTTCACGTATCTAAGCGCCAATGGATCCATCTACAAAGAACTTGCGTGCCTCTCTATCAGAGGTTTCTGACACCTAAGAGCAGTCACAAATTCTGGGTGTTTGCCTGGGTGAAGAACAATCCAAGCTTAGTGCGCACATTGCGAGGGCTTCTTGCCATAGAAGCTCCACTCTCATTAGGATCCGGTTCTTCTGCTGCTGAGGCTTGGTGGAGGCTTGTCTTGCAGGGTTCGCAGAAGGCTTTCTTGCTCCCCTGCTGAAGAGGGGAGCGATTCACCAAGCCAGAAGTAGCTCTCATCAGTGTCCTCTGATCTGTTGAAAATCATCCCTTTGCCATTAAGCCAAGATATGCAGGATTTGGGTGGAAATGCGAGATTGTGGCCAGCTCAATGAGCAATTCATGGCTAGTCATGGCTGCGAATCTAATGTTACGCTAAGGTGGATAGATTTTAAAGAGAAGCTGAATTTCTCTCATTTTTAACAGCTTTATCCCTGCAGGTCCTGACTCTGCCAATCATCCTGAGTCAGCTGAGTCCAATATGGCCCCTTTTATAAATGTCTTTTGATTGGAAGAGTGTTAAGAGGGCAGAGCCTCCTGTGGTGTAATGGTTAGCCTGTCATTGCTGAACATGGGAGCCCCAAGTCCGAATCCACTCTCTAGCACCCCCTTGGATGCTTGTTTTGGGGGTTTCTGCCCTCTTGGTGATTCATATGAACTTACTTTATATGGCTGCAACCAGGCTCCCACTGTCTGCACCTCCCACTGAAGTTGCACCTTCCCCAGGGGTGGGGGATGGTACAGGGTCCTTAGACTTTCCACCCTTTGGCTGGAAAAAGGGATGTCATGTTGGATAGTTGCAGCTAGCAATCAGCTGGCTTCTGGTTGACTGCTGTCTTAAGAGGACATTAGTTCTGGGAGGTTGGGCCAACTATCCTCTAGCTCCCCTCAGATTTTTGATCCTCTGGGATGTGTACAAAATAGCACCTTTATTTCTATGGGTCCTCTGCCTTTCCTAGAGCAGGACGTGGGTAGAGTTGTACTCCACTCCCCTTAGAGCTCAGCCTAGCCTTTATTCAGCAGGCCCAGTGGTATGCTTGGATGGTGTGCTAACATTATCCTAGGAGACCCGTGTTGGGTCATGTCCCACGTCGAACACCTCCTTGTGTATATAGAGTAAAATATTTTTAGGCAATGGAGGCGGTGTGTTCACTATAGAATGTCACTGCCTCTAAATCTATCTATCTACTAGTTCCCCTCAAATGCCAGTCCTTAGGAATGGGTATGTCTGGCACCCTCACTACAGAGGGTCCCCTGCTTCTTTGGTGTCTGGTTGGCAAGGCTATTGCTTGCATTAGGCCGACTAGCTCACAGGTATCTGGCTTATGAGTCATTATTGCCAAGCCTTTATGCAGCATGTTGTTGGTGTTCTGACACAAGCGTAGGAGACTGGTGTTTAAGTCCAATGATCAACACCTCCCTGTGTGTCTAGTGTAAACTTTTTTAACAGGACCTTGCATTTGGGCAGGTTCCAAAGAGAGTTCTTTTAATCACATGTAGTGCGGAAGTAGGGTGTTATTACGTTATGGTAATGGTGCTTTATTACGAATGATGTGGCAGCCACTCCTCTTGGCATGGCGCTGTTGATATTGCCATATCATTGCCATGCCTCACAGGTGCCTGTTTACATTTCCCTCAGACGAATAAGTTAAAAACTCTGAAGGTGCCTTTTGTCAGGGAACCGATGTTACATATGTAACAGAGAGGCAATTTCTATAGTAGTATTTGTTGTACTGCCTTTATGCTGTTTTTAAAAAATATATATTGTATTATAGTAATGAGATTTTAATGGGATTTATCTTTGAGAAATTTGGAATTTACAGAAAAAAAAATTCTGTTTAGTGATTTAGATTGAGATTTTTGTTGTTGTATTGTGGTATGAGAGACAATATTTTGTTACAAATTAATTTTATATCTAAAATAGGTTTTATGTTCTTATTTTTTTCTTTTGATTTTGCGGTGAAATGTGATTAATCATGTTTATGTGAGATTCACTCAAATGATCGGAAGCACAGTAATTAAATGGTTCAGTATTCCATGTTCATTTTCATCAACAGAAATCAGACTCGAAATGTAGCAACTAAGTTCGCAACTAAGTTAGCAACTAAGTGCGCTACGTACGATATGTTTTCTGGTCTTGTGATATAAATACATACAGAAAATATAATGCATTCAGAAAGTATTCAGAGCAATTGTCCCCTTCACTTTTATCAGTTTTCTTATGTTGCAGCCTGATACTACAATCTTTTAAATTATTTTTTTTTCTCATTAATGTACATTCAGTACCCCTTAATGACAAAGTGAAAACAGATTTGTCTGTAAACTGACTAAAATAAGATTCTGACACCAAAGATCCTGTGTGGAGATGACACAAAGTTCCACGAGGACAACTATCACTGCAGCCCTCTTCTGATATGGGCTTTGTGGCAGAGTGGCTAGACCTGAGCCTATGCTCAGCACGAAACACATGAAAGCCCCTTGGAGTTTGCAAAAATCACCTGAATGTCAGAATGTCATAGGAACTGAATGTAAGGAACTGCTTGGCCTCAATTCTAAACGTTAGATCTGGAGGAAACCAGACACCACTCATCACTTGCCCAATATTATCCCTACAGTGAAGCATGGTGGTGTCAGCATCATGTTGTGGGGTGATTTTTTTTTTTTAGAAGCAGGGACTGGCAGACTGGATAGGTTTGAGTAAACAGAGCTAAAGGGCTGAATAGAGCAAAGTATAGCAACATCCTTAATGAAAACCTGGTGCTGTGGACCCAGGACCTCAGACTGGGGTGAAGGTTCACCTTCCAACATAACAATGACCCTAAGCACACAGCCAAGACAACCCAGGAGTGGCTTGGGGAGAACCCAGCCAGAGCCCTGACTTGAACACTCAGGGCTGTAATTGCTGCTAAAGGTGCTAGGAGTAAAGGGTTTGAATACTTATGTAAATTATATATTTTAGTGTTTGTCTTTTTTTCCGTTTTTACTTTGTCATTATGAAGTACTCAGGGTAGTATTGTAGTATCAACATAAAATGTATAAACATAACAAACAAGTGAAGGGGGTCTGAATACTTTGACTGTTCTGTAAATATATGATAATATATAATAATTATACAACTATTTTTATCAATTAAAAATTATAAAACATTATATGTTTGCATTCCACCAGTACTCACATTTAGATCTAATCTAGGTTTAATGTATCCTATGTATCATATATGGTCAGTTTATAGCCTCATGTGGTTAAAGTCTTGAACAGAATTTTTAGATATGATAAAGAGAAATGTCTCTGGTTACTTGACTAGAACCCTGCTCCCTGAAAAAGCGTGAATGAGATGCTGCATTTTATATCGCTGATAAGACATTCTTTGTTTGGTTGTGAAGCATGTGTATCAAACCTGCCAAGAACTCTATTTAAATAACCTCAGGAGGTGACATCATCAGAATATGCATACACAAATGCTATAAATTGACGTAAAACAAATGTGTCTTGAGGTGTCTTGAACTTTATCTGAAAAAAGACATCTAGACGCACCCTATGTGTGGCAATGAGATGCAGCATCTGCACTGGAAGTGTCTGAATGCCTTAAGGTTGTGTGGTGTGTGCACAAACACTGGCGAGGTCTCAGACATGACTTTGGGATTGACTCAAGGACATGCAAGCACAGAGTAGCATGGAAATTTAAACTATAAAACCTGATAAATGTCACATAAAATCACATACTGACTGCAAGGGGGCACATCTTGCCAGAGCCGTAGAGGATACGACTCCCCTGGTTGAATGAGCCCAGACTCCTAGAGGTGAAGCTTGGCTGTGCCAGGGCATTTCTCACCCATTGCAACATAGCTTGCTTGGTAGCAAATATAGCAAATGAAATGTTGCTGTGACTTGTGCCACTGGCTGGTGCGCTGAAGAGCACAGACTGGACACAGTACGTGGAGCCTTTTCGTAGCATTTGCTACGCCAGAGGCAAAGTCTAAGCATGACAGAGAGACAGACAGAACCTGCAAGTCCCCTATTCTTTTTAAAGAGGTAATAGCCATGAAGAAGACAGAGTTATTTGCAGAGTTAGGAGTTTATCAGGCGCCGACTCCAAAGGCCCAAAGTTTCCCCAACCAGGCCCTTAAGGACAATGGTTAAGTCTCTGTCACAGTCTTTAAAACCCAAGAAGAGATATTTGTCAGTAGTTTCCACACTACTTTGCAGCTTTAGCGTGGAGTTTTGGTTCCATGCCATATTTTAAATTTTTACTTCTCTGTAAATATCTTTGGATATTTTTCATTTGTATAGCTGCTTTGCAACAATGTGCCATTATGAAAAGCATTGTGAATGCTAACCTCAGGACTTCTTCTTGGTCGCAATCCCATACCTCAGATCAGGCTTCTTCTTGCTGACTGGGTGCCCCACTCTGTATGAGCCTCCGCTTTTGAGCCTTTCTTCTGAGAGGCACCAGACCTGGTTGGAGCTGGGTGGCTGACAGCCCCGACTCTTGAGCATGGCGAGGGAGAAATGTGTTAAGAGTGGCAACATGACTATTGACAGACTACTGTGTTAAACAGAGTAGCAGACCAGGCCAGAGGGCAGCATGAGGGAATCAAGGAGGAACACCTGGTCTCTGTTCTTGATGCCTGTGAGGTTAAGCAGTTGCATCCCCGTGGCGACCAGAGTGGCCATGGAGCTGCCAATGGTATTGATCTCCCCGCCAATGCTCAAATCAAAGAACCAGACCAGCCTGGTATGTCTGCAAAACCGTCATGGTCTGCAGGGCAGCACCAGCCTAACCCGATGCCTTTCCTCACCAGCTTGAATGTTGTCCTACAAAGCTTGGTGGGGAGCTTTTTCTCCTGTGGCCAGTCTAACTGAAACCTGGCCACAGCACAAGTCACTACCTTGAGCCACAGTCTTCATAGCCACAGAGGCAGCCTCCTCTGTCCGGTCTGAAGAAGCGTCAGAGCATGCTCGAGCACTTCAATAGGAAACATCTCACACTGCTCACACTTTTAACACTCTTAAAGGCTAGAACAGCATGTTCTTGTCCCAAGCACTCCAAACAAAACTTATGAGTCTTATCCTCAAAGATAGGCCGTGAACATCCCTTAGAAGAATGCCTCAAAGATGTTATTTTTGACTTTTCTTTTTTATTTCTCTCAAACCTAAAGCTGTGTTTGTTTTACGTCAATTTATAGCCTCCGTGGACGTGCATTCCAATGACTTCACTGCAAGAGGTTATTTAGACCAAGTTCTTGGTGTGTTACATACACATGCTTTACAACCAGTCGAACAAAGAACATTCTTATTAGCATTAAAAAAACAGCATTGAGTGTAGCTATTGATAGGCAACGATTCAAAACCGATTTATTTTTCAGAAATGTACATTATTGCATCATTGGCTGTTTTAATTATGACAATTACATTTTTGAGACAAATATAGTATATTACAAACAGCTTATTAATTTTTTATTAATTAATTTTCCATGGTAAAACAATTTTTTTATTTTTTATTTTATTATACACAGAGATTTTAGGCAGTGTTGCCAAATAATTTTTATTTGTATAGTGATTTTCACAGAACTCCTTTTTTCATACAATACAAATCATACATAATCATAAAAACTAGACACTTGGGTAACACATTACAATAAGGTTTCATTTGTTAATCTCAATTAACATCAATTAACTTGTGCATAATTATTTTACAGCATATTTTACATACTACTAATACATTTTTAAATTCAAATGTTGAATCCGTTAACATCTGTTAAAAAGTGTATGCACAATGAGCTAAAATGACCAATTAATATTAATATTTTCATTAACTAACATTAACAAAGATTGTAATGTTAAAGTCTGTAAAAATATATTGTTTATTGTCACTGTTCATTGTTGGCTGATACCTAATCATAAAAAAGGAGCCTTATTGTAAAGTGTGAAATGTCATGGGAACAAATCATGTCTCTCAACAAATGACAACACCGAATAACGTCAAAAACCCTGGTATTATAGTGAAAGGCTTAAAAAAGAAACCATGTATTGGTTATATTATGCTGTATTATTTGTATAATGTACAAATGCAAATAAAATTTATAATAAATTTGTATACAAACATTTCATTTTCTTAATAATTGTTGGCTTGTCAATCAGTTAATCTGTATGTGATGTTGTTTGACATGTTCATGCACATTAAATGGCACATATGTAGGCTTATAGGGAAGTCTTTGTCATTTTTAACCATGTAGTTTAAGTGGTCTAATGCAATGCTTTTCATCATTCATTTTTAGATGGTCCCAATGACAGCCACCCTTCCTCACCCGGGTCACAAAATTATTCAGAAGTGAAACCTTTGCTGACCAGTGGTTCATTTTATTGTCCATCCGAGTCCAGGCATACATCAGAATATCACGCACCACCCCAGCCCAAGGAGCACCAGTGGAAAGACCGAGAGTCAAAGCAAGTGAAAGACAGAGGGAAAGACAATAACACAGATCTTTACTCCAGTGTTCAGCAGCACCATAACTGGAATAAACATCCCAGCGCTTCACCTTCCCATGACAGTAACAAAAATAATTCCCGGCGCAAGGTCAAGAAGTCTGAGTCTGAGAGCGGCATTGCCAGAGTTTTTAAAACATTGAGAAAAGAGGGTGGATTTGGGCGAAAAGCTTCCAGTCAGGATCTAGTTGGTCAAGACCACAGACATTCTGAGGCTCGAGTTAGTGCTGGATCTCAGTTGCGCAGTAGATCCTTGGATCGCTCATCCACAAGGAAGCGCAACACCTCTCCAGAACACCGTAGGGCAAAGTCTGTGGATCGACGGACAGCGCGATCACAAAAAGTTCATTTCCCGGAACAAAGCTGTCGTGCCTCCTCCCAGGACTTATGGCAGACCTCCATTGAAGAAAGGCATGTACGATCTCAACAAGAGTATCAAACACCCAATAGGAACTTCAGAAAAGAGGGTTACTTAATGTCCACCCCTGAGAGATTGCACAATCCGCAGGTGCTAGCTCTCGGATGTACATCCGATCGTGGTTTAAAAAATAGAAACATCCTGCACAACAGCTCACCATCAATTCAAGCTAAAACACAAGGATCTATAACCAATGGAACCTCAGAAAGACACTTTCACAGGAAATCTGACAGCAGCAGTGATGGGAGTTACATGGAAGATGGTGCAGCTCCACAGCTTAGGGATTATTACAACACATTGAAAGCCAGCAGTGCAAACGGGACCACTGTGGGCCGACACCTCATTCAGAACCCCCAGTCCAAGAGACAGCTTTACAGAGAGAACCACATAGACCTCAGCATCTGACCACCAGACAGGGCTGAGTTTCATCACAGGTGAATCTTCTGTGGTAGTTTTCATTCATTTCTTTGTTTTTATATGTTGTGTACGAGTGAGATGCATGTTTTATTAAGAGAAGGTTTTTGTATTCTTTTAAAATGTTTTGTTCTCAATTGCACCACAACTGCTTTGTGTGTCCTGTAGCCCTTCATACTGCGACTATTAAAGACCAGAGCACAAGTGTTCATTGTTTGTTTCTTTGATTAGTTTTTATGAATAAATAAGTGTGACAAAAACTCAAAATATGATGCTACTGTTTAATGAAGTAATATATTTAAGCTGTATATTTATTTTGAAGAATTGAAACATGATGGAAAACATGATTGTTCCTAGTCTACTGTACGAAATCGGACTTTGTCTGTGAAACTGCACTGGATTGGGCATGAGAACACCCATAAACAAGTATGGAAATATGAAAGTGGGAAGATTCTTTATGGCACAATGTGTTTTTTCTGTTAGAGTTTGCCATATTTAACACAAATTAAACTAATGACAAGTGCACAGCTGTGAGCATAAGAGGTTTAGCTAAGCAAACCTCTGCTCAATTAATAGGCCCGGGTAAAACATTGATTTGATTAAACATTTGAGGGCAGACGACATTTAGGTTGCTGATTCTGATCCAAAAGGTTAAGCCATTGATTCATGAAAATGGCAACTGGCACAATATGCCCATCTGAGCCAAGCCACAATTGCTGTCATTCCCTGACAGTGACAGAGATGAAGCTATATTAACACACAATACTTGGTAGTTTGTAAACAATTGTTTCCTAATTATTTCAATAGGAACTTAATCTCAGTCTAACAAGAACAGGGAATTCTTTTACTGATAACTGATAGTACTGTATGAAACTGAACGTATCAGATGCTTTCTTTTGTACTTCTAACCTGTGTAGGTAAACATATTGTTGCCTTTGTACAAAAGAGAATTTATGAAAGATGTCCACCAAAAAGCAGATGCTAACATGTTTTAACTCTGCACACAGGGACTGTGGACTAAGTGTTATTTGTACTCAGAATTAGGCATATGTAAAGATTTTTTTTCCCCACAGAGAGTGGAAAGAACTGAAACCAGAGACTGATTGTATGTTATTTGGGGAAGGGAATTGAATATCTGTAGTGATAAATAGCCTACCTTTTTATTCTAGAGCTCTTATATACTGTCTGTGATCTCTTCAATTTTATCTGGACTTTAAATGCTTTTTTGTGTGCTGATAAAAGCAGTACATGTATATGGGTCATTGTTTTTTTTAATGAAACTATGCATATATATAAAAGTCTGCATTGTCCATAGCTTTATTTGACTCATAAAGTTATAGATAACATTAGTCTGTAAGTTAAATTAGATATGGACTTACCCAGTAAAGCTTTTTCTGTGTTTGAATGGATCACATTGTATATGTAGCTATCAAAATAAAGTCTGTGAATGCTATTTTTATTATCAAATAAAGTTTTCCATACAAATTCACAATTTGTAGTGGCAGTACATTTTTTGATGAAAATGTGAGTGGGGGTTGCCATGGCAAAACACTTTACCAAGAACCCAAATACACTGGCCCAGTTTAAACAAATCTTAATTGTTCAGGGTTAGTAAACACTGCAGAAAGGTTGCTATACAGTTGCTATGATTGCTGGGGGGGTTTAGGTTGCAGTTAGGTAGACAGTTGCCAGGGTCATATTTAAAGATATAGAATCAGAGTCCAAAAATTGCATTTTAAACGAACAATTACACTTTTATTGTTACAAACTACTTCGCTTAGCTTACAGTTTAATATCCTTTGTAAGCTTTAACACACTTTATCTTCAATATGCTACTTTGTGAGCTTTAATTTACTTTGTAAGACTAGACCAAAAGCCTATGCCCATAATTCTAGAAATGCAAACATGCTTGAGTCTGTGATTGGTTGAAGGCTTACAGCAGGGATTCAGAAAAGTTGAAGTTAATTTTATTAAGTATGCTTAAGCAAAGTTCAAGAATATTTTAAGTTATAGTACTAATAATTTATAGTATTAGTATACTTGTAGGTGTACTATTTTAATACTACTTGTAACAAAACTGGTTTGGTTCACTTTCACAAGGCAAATGGACCAAAATGTATTAATACAAGTGATGTAGGAGTAAACTGTTCTCTCACAGGTCAGAGCGCAGATATCAGACACACCAGCAACAAAACTGGAGCATCTCTAGTCCAAAGTGAAACTTTTAAATATCCAAAGAAATAATATATCACCAGTTATGTATAACATATTATTTATATAAAGACAAGAACATATCAAATAACTTTTGGTTTATGTTTATTAGTCAGGCCTGCTAACGTTAGCTCAACAAATTGTTCCCGTTTGAGTATGGTTCATTCGACTTGTGTCATTGGCAGGTATCCTGTCCCCCATTCAGACCCGGTTCTACAGGGGTGTTTGATGGTGCTAAGCACCCCCAAACAAATGTTAAAGCACCCATAGATGAAATTATTAATTGCAAGAACATGAGCATGGATCACTTTTTAAGTCTGGTATAAATATGACAAAAATATGCAAAAATAAATACTACTGCCACACTCGGCAGCATTGTGGTAAAGTGCTGCATTTTAAGGATGACTGCGATGGCGTTTTTCAAACTTAAAACACTTAATGTACAAATGCACATTTATAATACACAAGTTACTTTGCAAAATATCAGTTTAGAAGAGTATTTAAATAAACGTATTTGTGGCAGTAAACAGCCACAAATTTAACCAATAAATCAATTTCTACAAGCACAAGGTTCTTTATAA
>JAZGTK010017800.1:0-12124 GCA_036877625.1 Ambastaia sidthimunki
CATCACTCTCCTGCAGACTCCTCAATACCTTGTGACCTGTCTGATGGCAAACAAACAACACTCACACAACATAACAGGCTCTGCACTTTACACACAAAAATACTGTGAACTGCACCGATTGATGTTGCATTGTCCGTCAGTGTGCCTGTCCTCAGGTAAAGACTGTCTGTACCACGTTTACTGTCTCTGCTGTTTGCACGGGTTGGCACGTGTTGGCACATGCACATCTCATGTAGGTAAGTAATATCTAAAATAGATATTACTTTTTACATATTTTCTTAAATAGATATTACTTTTTACATATTTAATTTTTAATTATCAGGTTATTGAGTGAATTATCTTTATTACCTTACAAATGCAATCATCAAATGAAAGTCTGCATTCCAGAATTATGACGAAATTACATCCAAAATTATGTTCTTTGGTGCAAGTTGTCAACTTGAGGTGGGTAGAAGTGCTAAAATTAAATCCGTATGTCATCAGCATAACCAGGGTTTTTCCTGGGTCAAAATTGGTCTTCGGTGGTGGCTGACCGGCATGGTCATCCACACACAGTAAAGAGTACCCTAGTACCCACGTGATCCGTGAGCCCAATATTAACAAGTAGCATTAAAAAAACGTAGCGTTAAAAGGTGTAATAGTTTTTTTTTACCATATACAGTTTAACAAAATTAGCGGCTAGCTAGCAACAGCTTACTTTGTGCTTTGATCTAGTTTCATCTCACTCCAGCCTAACTTTAAACTAAATGATTTTATAGGTAATTTACTGCACATTGTCATAGGCCTATGAATACTGTGGATTATTAAGGCTAAATTTTACTAACCACTGTTGCTAAATGGTAATGATTTGTTAAACACCGATTCAGATACTGATGGGCAAACCAATTGCTTTAACAATTCACAAATGAATCGGCTCAAAGGAGTCATTAAGTCGCAAATCGGACTTTAGTGGATGTGTTGTGTTGGAACACGCTGTTAGGACATTGCAAAAGATTTGTCAACACAAAAAAACTGTTTCAAAGACTGTCAGAGACTTACAGCTTTACTCATTCTCAAGATTTAAAGTCCCAACGATTAAGAAATTCCTCGTCGAGCAACACGTATAAAGTAAATGTCCTCAAAACACTGGTTATTCATAATTCAAATATGTGTATCAGTTATATGCAAAACGTTTTAAAAACCGTTTGCGTGCAGATTAATTTCCACCTATTCCGCCCTAGTCATCTTATCGTTTTATTTTGATATTGCATCACTTATAGCTCTTAAACAATTAATAGAGTTTAGGAAGATGTATGTTACCACAATCATTAGCTCTGATTAGCTCTTAACGTCTTGCCAAAAGGCTCAACGCGACCGCTGACTTTAATAAACGCGCCGTCTGTGTCTGTACCATTATTATCAATGACAGTGTAAACTCGTAATCTCCCTTTTTCCAAATATTAAATCTATTGGTATTTCCAATTAAACATACTTTTGGGGAAATGTTGTGTTAATGTTAGTACACAACAGTATATGATAGCAATATACGGTATACGATGTATAACTTTAACGATACAATGTTTAATAACTTAAAATATGCAGTTTTTTTGATTTTCTGAAAAATCATGACTTTGGAGATACGCAGATTCTGTCCGACAGCGACAATATGTGATGGACATGGGTTATGATCATCTTTAGTGTCTAGTCTGAAGGCATCTTGAGTAAATCAGCTTCATATTTAATGAGGCATACGCAAAATGCATGAACAGGAAACAACGAGACCTGTTTAGCAGAAAACAGTCTGTTGCGCATATACCCCATTACTGATCAAATAAAGCTTTGACGGAACAAAAAATCATTTTGGCGGATGGCAAAACATTTTCAATTTAGGAAAAACCCTGATAACAGTAAAAACTGAACCTATAACATCTTATTATCTAAGTGGAAACATTAATAGTAAAAAAATAAGACCTAAAACAAAAATGTTTGTTTCATAGAGACATTATTTCTACCTTAAGCAGAATTTTAAGAACTTTACAGCTAAAATCAAATTTTCTAATTTCTAATTTTTTGACAACAACACTGAGTTGTTGCAACCTAGCAACCTGTAAACAATTACAATTATAGGTTTACACAGCCTTACAGAAATTGCAAAATGTTCATAGAAATCATCAGAGTTTAATAATTAGTACTGCCTGAATTAGTTTTCTCATATAACCTGTACATATAGTCTGACCAGTTGTGCTTTACCCTGACACTCTGACAAAAGCCATATTAGAAGAAGCCTCAATGGGTACAGAATGAGATATGAGCAGAGGCGGAGGAAGAACGCTACAGCATGTACAAACGAACGCTATCGTTTGCATGTACAAACAAGGAGCCTGGACCAGATGGGAGCATGCAGTGCCTCTCAAGATAACCTGGATGGGGCTTTGGAGAGCTAAACTATTGTGTATTAAGTTCTCATTCAGATAGTTTATGATGTTCTCTCCAGCCAGTCCAACCTGCATAGCTGGGGAATGGCAAATACTCCATAATGCCAACTGTGCCAGAAGAGGGGCACCAACCAGCACATCCTCAGTTGTTGCTTGAAGACATTGAGGTAAGGGCGATACTGCTGGTGCCATGACAAAGTCTTAAGGTCATTGGTGGTTACAATCAGCTCTGAAATTAAGGAAAGTAAGATGCAGCATAGCCAAAACAGTACATAAACTTCATCAGAGCTGGGGAGAAGGCACAGGATTGGCTAGACCAGCTCTATGGGAGGGCTTCTTGCCACTGCATGGGACTGGCAGCTCCAGGTCAACCTAGGAAGACAGCTTAAATTTCCAGAAAACTGAGGACGTGTCTAAGTAGGACCAGAAGGTGTATGTTGGCATATGTAAACTTTTGAACTATTTTGTTGTTGTTTTTTTTTTTTATTTAGCAATCCTCCTAATCAAAAGCTACAAAAGATATATAAATGTTCCTAGAAGTATAAAAATAGCAAAATACACTAATCATCCTGTTTACATATGCCTTCAGATTGTATGTTGCATTCTTGAACATGCAGCACCATGCAGATGCTGAAAAAGCAAGGAAATTGCAGGAAGGAGAACAGTGATCAGTTTAATAGTGCAGGATAACAAGCTATAACAACATAAACCTAAAAAAACTCAAAAAACATTACACACACATATAAAACTTTGGGTTGTATTAACATTATAAAACCTCTTCGAAATTATACAAAGTTAAAAACCTCAATATCTGATTAAATTCCATATGCAAAACAGCACGTTTGAAGACAAAGAAAGCTAACTTTTCCTCTGAGAGGATAACACCTTCTTAAGGTGTGACATCCTCACAGCTTAAAGACCACTGTCTTCTCTCTGTTCTGCTTCTCTCATCCCTTCCTGGCTCTTCCCTTTTCCTCTAGCCATCTTTTACAGTCATTTAAGGACTTTCAACAGGATAAGAATGTTGAGCTAGAACAAGTTCTCACCAGACCTCTAAGCTTGTGCCAGTCTGCGGCCTAGTCTTTCTATTTAAAGACCTCTGCATCAATCTAGTTCAATCAGTACACTTTCCAATGGGCAAGACATGCAAGTATCATACTTGGTCTTGGTAATTGAACCATTAACTCTTATTAGCCCTTTCACTGAGGTGTGTTTGTTCAGGCTGTTGATCTGCTTAATTTCCAATAACCTTTCCAATAACTTAAATCTTTATTCTGCTTTAACCTCTTTCGATGCTAAACTGTGTGTTTGTTGTGTGTTTGTGTATGTTAGAGTAGTATGTGTCTAGTGTAGTTAATACAGTCTTGTTGTTTGTATTGTTGATGTTGTGGTGGCGTCCCTACATGCTCTATAAGAGCATTAAATCAATAAATTACATTAATTAAATTACATTTCCCCAAAAATTAAATAACATTTCCCCAAATATTTATGTAAGTGTTGTTGCCTGAGAGATGCTTCATAAATTCACTTTTGTACATGTTTAATTAATTCATATTTTGTTACATTTCATTCTCAGTTGCATTAATTTTATTTGAAGAATAAAATGTGAATAAAAGAATAAAATGCTTTTGAAGAAAAGCACATTTGATGCTATGTGTTGATGTTTAAATGTGACTTGTTGAAATGACTTGTTATTCATTGATGGCATTTAGCGACCACAAGCTACAGTAAAGGGACTGTGTTAAAGTGCAACATTTCAAACTGAAGCCATTAAGTGCTCTGCCCCAAGCATCAAGTTAAAGCAGCGTGAGAAGTGATTTTGGACGTTGCAATAAAACACAGTTCCGCTGACCTTTGTGTAAGGCGCTAAACCTATAAGAATAAGAACAATTTAGCACACTGATACTGTTACGAAGGGGACGGAGGCGTGCGGATCCATTCGCAGGTTTTTATTAGAATAATGTGAAACAGGCATGGTCAATCACAGCAAACAGCAATGGCAGAGGCAAACCAGAATCATAAACAGGGCACAGGTGAAGGTCGAGGCAGGCAGCAGGCAAAGGGATATCCAAGATACAGGCAAGGGTCGAGGCAGGCAGCAAACAGAAACGTAATCCAGTAAACAGTCCAGGTAACAAGGCAGGCAGCAAACAAACAGAATAACAAGGAACAGACCAGGGTAATAAAAAGAAATACAAAACAGGTAAAACCCTCAGAATTGCAACCAACAGGGAATACAAGACTTCGCCCTGATACAGAGTTCAATGGGTGCTTAAATACAATGTCCTTGATTAACAGATGAGATTCAGGTGCGGTGAAAGGGGCGTGGTCAGCCCCAGGCAGATGACCCATGGGAAATGTAGTTTAACAGTTCAGGTGACGGTTCCCACTAATGGCCAGAAGGGGGCAGTGTGGGAACCTTGACGTAACAGATACGCTCGCGATATTTTGATTTGGGAATTTAGGATTTCTAATGTAAGCCCAAATAACTGTTTAAGTACATTTTACTGAAGTGAACATTTTCTACTAGAAACCACAAGAAAAGCAATCTATTACATTTGAAAATTGAGTATTGGAACCATTTATTTTTGGGGTTGAATACCGCATTGTACATTGTGCAAATTAATTTACAAGAGCATATCCTTGTTAATAACATTGAAGTCAGTTTAAGGTTTATTTAAGCTTAAGTGAAAAACAGGGTTAAATACAATATTTAAGCATGTGTTAAGAAAATCTACAGTAAGCCACTTCAGTTTATATTTACACCTAACTTATTACACTTAAATTATTTCAAGTTACATACATTTCATAGCTTTATCCATTAATCTTATTTCAAAATGTCGGGCTCAGACAGAGAGACTTGCCACAAAGATGCATCACCTGAATCACTGCTGAAACTGAAGCCATAAACTCATAAACTCCTTACAATCTGCAGATGTAAATAAACTGCGAAGAAGTGAAAGGACTCGAACTCTAACCGAAAAGGGAAGACAACTTCAAGAAGAAAAAACAAAAACCATGCAGAGGCGGTACAGGATCGTCTATGAAAAATGGAAGTGTCAAGCAAAAATAAGTAAGGACGTACTGTCATATGAGGCCTCCAAAGATGAACTAAATGAGCTAATGGAGAACATAGACAGCACCTGTTCTGAAGTAAAGGCTGTTTATGAAGAGTTGCGTAGATTGCAAACTCCTGAACCAGATTTGTGACGCCGAGTCGACACTTGTATATCGCTTTCAGATTTCATTACTCGGACAGCACAAAGATATCTTGAAGGCTACGCACCTAATGAGGAGAAAGAACCTTGGCCTGATGTAGGCTCTATTTTAGCCCCCTCAAGCTCTATATCAAGATTATTGTCCCACCAATCAAAATGTAGTTCAGTCCGTTCTAGCACCCACTCAGTTAAAAGAAACGAAGCTGTGGCAGAAGCGGCAGCATCTCAAGAAGTGTTAGCGGTGATGGAGGAACAAGAAAAGGAAATGACAGAACTTCAAAGGTTAGAGGTTGAAAATAAGCAGTGTCTGGCACAATTTGAATCGGAAAACCTGGCTAGGCAACAAGCGATACAAGATAAGCACAGAAGGCTAGAACAGAAGAAGCTAAACGCTGCGAGAGACCCTTTAAAGTTTAAGGACTGGCAGCTATCCTTTGAAACACTGATTGATAGGAAGAGTATATCAAAGTATGAGAAATTATATTACTTACAAAAGTATTTGGGTGGTGCTGCAAGGAAAACTGTTGAAGGATTCTTCTTGCTAGGGACCGAAGCGGCATATGACTCTGCCTGGCAGCTACTGGAACAAAGGTTCGGAGACCCATTCATAATAGGGAAGTCCTTCAGAGACAAGATGCATGGGTGGCCAAAGATTAACCCTAAAGATGGTCGGGAACTAAGAGAATTCACTGATTTCCTCAAGAGCTGTGAGACCACCATGCCTCACCTCAAAACACTGATTCTCATTACAATCGTTGAGAATTTCCAGAAGGTCTTGATGAAGCTTCCAGATTGGCTAGTGTCTAGATGGAACCGTAAAGTGATGGAAGTCAGACAAGCAAATGCTGATTATCCACAATTCAAAGAGTTTGTGAACTTCTTGTCCAAGGAAGCAGATCTAGCATGTGATCATATATCTTCAGTACAGGCCCTCAAGAGTGTAGAAGGTATAAAACCAAAACACTTTCGGAGCCCACCCATTTAAGCAAAGACGTTGTACACAAACCAAAGCTGCCCCTCAACATGCATCCTTTGCAAAAGAACAGGCCATGACTTAGTCAAATGTAAAAGGTTTGTTGAGAAGACATTAGAAGGTCGTGTCAAGTTTGTGCGTGCAGAGAAACTTTGCTTTGGCTGTTTACAAGCTGGCCATCATTCAAGAAGATGTGACAACAGGAGCACATGCAAAAGGTGTCAAAAGAGACATCCGACATGCTTGCATGATGACAGGTTCAAAGATTCCAAAGGTCCTAGTCCTTTAAAGAAAGAGGTCAATTTGGAAAATAGAGAAGTAACTACAATAGCAGTCAGCAATGCAGTTAAGCAAAGGGGCCTAAACACACAAACTTCTATAATCATACCAGTCTGGGTTTCATCTACAAGGCAGCCAGATCAAGAAATCCTTGTCTATGCACTCCTAGACACGCAAAGTGACACAACCTTTATCCTTGATGAAGTGGCCCAAAATCTTCAAATAAAGAAAATGTCAGCTTACAGCTGTCTACAATGTCAGCAAGGACAGCAGTCATAACTTGTCAGAAGCTGACAAATCTAGAGATTCCATTGCCATCAGTCTTTACACGAGAGTTCATTCCTGCAAATAGGTCACACATTCCAACTTCAGACACTGCTCTTAGATGGTCTCATCTTGAACATCCGTCAAGCAAGATTTCCGTTGGATTGTGAAGTAGGCCTTTTGATTGGCTATAACTGTCAACAAGCCCTTCTTCCTAAAGAGATCCTGTCTGGAGAGGAAAACCAACCATATGCACAACGAACCGATCTCGGCTGGAGCATAGTAGGCTGCTCAAACCCAGCTGATAACTACTGTGACGCAATAGGAATCAGTCATAGGACATTAGTGAGACAAGTGATGCCTGATGTAGAGTCGCCCACCAGTCTGAAAGTAAAGGTACACTTTGTGTGCAGAACGCATGTCAAGGAAATTATTCCAACAGACATAATCAAGGGTCAGCCAGTCTTAAATTTTGGATTCTAAATCAGAGCCAATGATTTTGTTTTGTGAAAATATTCTCTGTACAGAATGAGGGTGCATCTGTTTGGAGCAGCTTCGTCTCCCGGCTGCTCCAACTTCGGTCTCAAATATCTGACATCACAGGGTCATGGAAGGTTCAGTGAACAGTCTATCAGATTTATCCAGAGAAGTTTTTATGTTGATGACTGTTTAACGAGTGTGAAATCAGCAGCTGAGGCCATACATCTTGTGGAAGAAGCAAAAGCCTTATGTAGAACGGGAAACCTTTGACTCCACAAGTTTGTGTCGAACAATGAGGAAGTAGTTGCCACGATACCGCCCGACGAAAGGGACCTGACTTTCTCTGGCAGAGAAACTTTCCACATCAAGAGAAGATGGTGGGAGAAGTAGAAATGAATGACCCTGAGCTTCGAAAGGCCCACATATTTACAGCCAAGGCAAGGGAAGTGAATCCAATGGTGAAGTGCTTGGCTAAATTTTCTGACTGGTCCAGAGTGGTAAGAGCCGTTGCCAGACTCAAGAGGTTTGTTAGAGAGTTTAAGGGAGTTCAGAAGAGAACAAATGAAGCCTGTACTCTTGAAGAAAGAAGGGAAGCTGAAATCATCATCATTAAGCTGGTGCAAGAAGATGCTTTCTCAAAAGATATTAAAGGAATCAGGAATCAGAAAGGGGACTCATTGAAGAAGCATAACAAATTATAGCAATTAAACACCTTCCTGGATGATAATGGTGTTCTCAGGGTGGGAGGACGGCTGTCCCGATCAACGTTGCACCATAATGTAAAGCACCCTGTGATACTCCCAAACACATCACACGTGTCAGTACTGCCCAGTGAGGAGAGGCGGAAGGAGTTAAAACGTTACGGATTGCTGTTTACTTGCTTATGCTCAAGAGCAGTACATTAGAGACATTAGAGACAGCAGTACATTAGAGTACATAGAGACATGATGAATGAGTTGAGAATGAGTTGTCTGAGCTGCTTAAAGGAATGGATCAAGAACCCTTAAGGGCATTCGGTTGTGAATTTGTGACAAATGTCCTATCAGCGAGTCACATGGGTGGCATGTGGGAGCGCCAGATTAGGACAATCCGAAGCGTTCTGACTGCTATGCTCGACAAATCCGCAAGCAGACTCGACACCACAACTCTGAGGACATTCCTTTATGAAACTATGGCTGTAATTAACAGCAGACCCTTAAGTGTTGAACATCTTCATAATCCTACTGGTCCAGAGCCGCTCACCCCTAATCACATACTGACCATGAAATCTGCAATGATTCTGCCACCACCTGGACAGTTCAGCAAGGAAGATCTCTACTTGCGTAAAAGATGGAGAAGAGTACAGTTCCTGGCCAATGAATTCTGGCAGAGATGGAAACGTGAATATCTGCTAAATCTCCAACAACGTAAGAAATGGCAGAGAACATCTCGAAATTCACAAGTAGACGACATTGTGATTCTACAAGATGAAAGTCCTCAACAAATGAATGGAAGCTCGCCAGAGTAGTGCAAGTTTACTCAAGTGCAGATGGTATTGTGAGAAAGTTGAAACTGCTGGTCAGTGATAGCGCACACACTAAATCAATTCATTTAGACAGGCTTATTCACAAGGTAGTTACCCTAATCTAAGCCAAATAGAACAAATACACTTTACAGTTACCACCTCAACAGTCTCAGAGACATCTACACATGCTCTTTGTTCTTTTGTTCTTTTCATTATAAAGAAAATCCCACATTGAAGGTTTATGATTGATTTTGGTGGGAGTGTAAGTGTTGTTGCCTGAGAGATGCTTCATAAATTCTCCTTTGTATTTGTTTAATTAATTCATATTTTGTTATTTCATTCTCAGTTGCATAAATTTTATTTGAAGCTACTTGTTGATGTTTAAATGTTACTTGTTGAAATGTATCATGTTAGTTTAAATGTGAGACGGAAGAATTTGTGGCTCTCAGCGGAAGTGACGATCTTTAGATGCCACAATGGACTAAAGAGGAGCAGACGCCTTGTGAAATTTTTTCTGCTCATGGAGCAAATTTGAGCCTTTATTGTCATTTAAGTGTCACGGAAAGACAAACTTGCATCTAAGAACTCTTTCACAGCAAAGCTGCCAACAAGGTATTTGTTTACATGTGTAATGTGTCATAGTGTTACTTTATATTGTGTATCTCATGTGATATTTGTTCACGCGTTATGATTTGTATATGTACTCATAATGTGTTCGCAGTTCTCACAGCGTGGATGGCGTTAAAGAACAAAAGAGAGTGAAAAGCCTCAAGTTTGAAAGATTAAACGCCTGTTTCAAAGAACAACCTGTGTCTGTGATGTTGTGCAAGGAGCTACAATTTAATTAATCCCAATCAATTATTAATATTTCCTGTTTGGAATAATATTTGTTTCATTTACAGAGGGAATGGTGGAAAATAGATCTATTAACAGTAATTTTGAGTGAACTTAATTCATAAATAATTATATCATTGGTGGAAAATGCTTTATTTATGAACAAGCTCAATCTTAATCCTCTGCATTTATTAAATCAGTTATATCCAAGAAAGTTACAAATTGCAGCTCTGTGCCAGAGGTGAACTGACCCTTCTGCTTTAGCCTGGGTTCCCTCAAGATTTTTTCTTCAGCTACACATCATTGGAGTTTTGGTTCCTTGCCACTGTCACGTTGTTGGCTTGCTTTACGGGTGACTGCTGACATTTAACTTAGCTTAGGTTTTGTAAATTGTTAATATTGCTTCTGGTGAAATGATATAATTACAGTCCCAAAGCCTCTACCGTTTTGTTATTTTTGTCTTAAATTACTGTATAATGTTCAAATATTTTTATTGTGTATATTTTGTGTACGTTTATTTTGTATATTTTTTTTTGTATTGTGTGTATTTTATGGTATTATTGCAAATCACTTGTACCCCTGTCCCATAAGATGTTATTTTTCAACGTGCCATCTCCATGTAAGCTGGAACAGCATTTTTCTGTGTTTTACTGTTTTTCAGTATTTTGTGTAAAGCTGCTTTGAAGCAATGCAACATTGTAAAAAGCACTATTTAAATTAAATAATTCACCTCTAGGGCTTCTTTTTGAAGAACTTCATTATATAAGAGAACATTTTAAAAGAGATAAAAGTTAAAAGAGATAAAAGCAACTCTGCTAGCCCTGGTGCTACTTTGATAAATGTGGCAAAACCACAATGGCAAACTTCAACTGTTACTCTGTGGCCATGTGATTATCACTGCAGTAAAGACATTGAAGTACATGATACAGCTGTTTTCAGGGTAAAGAAGGCTTAAAATGCAGAAATATACTGATGGTGAGCAGTGGTGGATTTAGGCTTAGTCAACATCTTGCCAGGTGTGGCACAGTACGTCTGCACACAAAATAAATGCATAAGCATTTGTACAGTCATGTCAATATGTCACCGTGCGGGGTCAGTTAAAACCAGTTCATGACTCTGAGCGCATGCCTGGAGAAGTACTCTTAGAAGTAGGGAGGGGTGGGGCTTGGTTGACTTCCCCTTAGGGATTCCAGCGGGAGAAGACAGTCAGTAAGGAGAGCAAAAAAAAATTCTAAATCAATGCAAATTGAAATTATGGACACAAAAAAGCTATAAGCCATTGGTCTCTAGCCAAAGAAGGCAAGAAAGGTAAGGGGTTAGGAAAGTTTAGTGGCTTGATTTCGGTGAAACAATGTATTTTGGGTTTTTTTTGCTTTTAAAGCATTAACAGCATTTTTTTGGTCATTGAAATAATTATGTTGTTGTTCTAAATGTGTTAAAGTGCAATTTTTTTACCTGCTGGGGTGGTGCCATTCAAGCTAGAACCTCCACTGATGCAGTTAAAGCAAGAATATTTCCACAAAACAAAATCATTGGCTCTGATTTAGAATGTCAAATTTAAGACTGGCTGACACAGCAGGACATCAGACTGCACACACAGTGTGTACCCAAATTTGCATTTGACAATGTGCTTGGGATTTTAAAGAACTTTTAAAGAATAAACTTAAAAAAACTTAAAGAATAGTGCAGAGTTTTTTCTTGTTTTGAAGGTGTTTTTAAGTGGTCTTTGCAGGTATTCATTTCAACTGTGTGCACTTCTAAAACTAGAGCAGTTCTGCAAATCTGTCAACAAATTATTCACTGGCGGGTATTTGTCTTAGATGACTTTTCAACATACCTTTTCTTTTCCTAAAATTGCCCTAACTCCCCTTGGATTTCTGGTGCTAGGCTGGGTGTGAGATAGCACCTGCACAATAGAAGGTCCTCTGTGGACCTCTATTACTAAATGATGGTTTGAGTGTTTGTAGTTAGCTGTGTGCTAGCTTGCGTTGCATTTTTCATCATGGGGTCAGTTTGGAGTAGTCCTGGGGTCAGCTTGGACCCTGTTTATAGAGGATCCTTTGCTCCCCACTGAGTGGGGAATGTGCTAGTGAATGTGCTAGCATCATATTAAAATGTGACCAGCATCACGCTAATTAATGATACAACATGCTAGCAT
>JAZGTK010017801.1:0-12124 GCA_036877625.1 Ambastaia sidthimunki
AGAAGAGAAGAGACGAGAATATACTAGAGTGGAGTACAGGAATACAGGAACACTGCAATGGAGTAAAAAGGAGTATAGTACATTTTAACAGAGTAGAGTAGAGTTCTTGATGCATTTACTACATAAAAAGATCCGCCCACACCTGGTCCAGCTCAATCCACACACCTCTATGCCCAACTGCAGGTAACAGGTGCATCCTATACGTGACCTTCAAATCAGGCTGAAGCTAAAACCTACATATTACATTTGCCACAGCGTTAAAAAAACGGATCACAGTAACCTCAGTGGTCCTAAACAGAACTATGGCCCAAAGTCTCAGTTGTGATTAAACAGTCTTGCCTCTTCCCATGTTAATATTCCAGCACCGATAACCGCTATAAGTCAGCGTGTAATGTTAAATAATTATAGAGAGGAGCATTTCAGCAGTGTAGTTACAAATGCACCATGGGAATCCCTCCATTTAAACAAATAACGGGCGCTGCAGGGGAGTTGCCAGATGAATTAACAGCTAATAACTTACTGCGCAGGCAGATAAAAAACAGTCCCAATGTGTCAATTACATCAAATTTTTCTGTGATTTCAGACTTCCAAACATAATCGAGCTCTTCAAAGCTGTACGACTAGGAAAATTTGGCTTTCGCACGGTACCGAAGAGACTTGCTTTTTTCCCGCCCGTGCTCTCCCTTATTCATTTGATCAAACGTTCCCGGAAATCAGAGAAAGCGCTCCGAGTTTAAGGCGATTCCAAATGAAACGCAACGGTGCCGGTCGGTTCTACGTGCTGTCCGCCCTCCTGACGGACCCCCGAGAGTTAAAAACACAGGCTTCAGTCAGTCCTGTTCATTAAAATCAGAGGGACAGGGCCTGCAAAAGAAATCTGCTGACATATCAAAGGCTCTCTGTACCTGCATTACCATAGTCATTTACTTATTAAAGCAGAGATGTTTCCTGTCAATCAGACGCCATCATGTCTCCTCATTTGCAGCGGAAAACCGGCATAATTGCTTCTTAGACTAATCAACACAACTTGGAGTAATTATGCCTTGAAAGTGACATTGGAGGCTAAGAGGGACTGTGTGTCTGTCTGTGTGTATGTATGTGTGTGTGTGTGTGTGTTAGGCAGTCACTGATTCGACCTGATCGTCACTCATATGGTGACTCTCTCTCTCCATCACGTACTATACTTTTCCCCTCACACACACGGATCCGTCCGCTCATCTTAGCTTCCTATCCGTCGTACAAATAAAACAGAGAACCTTCACATCAAACGCAAGTAATTACAAAGCACAACCCAAGCCGGTGTCACAGTTCTCCCTCCACGCTCTTTAAAAACATGGCCACGCTATAATTAAAATCCTGTCATATTTCCATCATCATGTCTGGCAAACATATAATGACACAGTTCAGCGGGGTTCAGCAAAACTAGAAATTATAGATCTGTACTTATCGTTCTGTTAGGATTAATATATTTGCCAAGATTACAAATTCTACAAATTATGGGGAAAGTATAAATTACATTTTATTGATTTCTGTCTGATCAAAGGCTTCAATGGGACTCTGCCTTCAAAGCGGTTGGCAAACTGCACATCAAAAGAGAAAATTCCAAAAATAAATCCACAGCTCCCAGAAAACTTCATAAGGTCATTGAGCAATATGAAAATACATAGAAATATTATAACCTTAAAATACGTCATACAAAACTGATCTGGACAGACAGAAAAGAGTCAGACCGGGTAAATTTGCACCGGCAAACCGGCAAGACCGGCACGTCGTAAAAGAGACTTTAACTGAGAAACTTTTGAGAATTTAACAGGCAGTAACCCACAATTTCCTAAATTCAAGACATTCCAAGTCATTTTGACAGGCCGTAAATTGAAAAGAAAGAGGAAAGTGGTATTTTGCTTGGAAAGTCTTGGCTTGGACTAAAACAATATGACATTTTCAAACTCGACACAGAATTTAATGTTAAACAGGCTACATGTCAAAACAATTTCCCAACAAACATTCTTTGTGGTTGAACTGAAGACAAACTTTAATTATCAGCTTATACAAGCTAACATGAAACCATCATGAAGACTTGTGACTGAAGAAATAAACAGAGACGCTGGTGACTCAGAGCAGAATTCAGAGCAGATCTTTTGTGTTTTGATTGACTCACCTGACAAATCTAATGAACCTTCCCAGAGGGCCACAAACAAAGCAAACGCTATACATGAAAACCTAGAGCCAGTCAGAGATGACAGATCACAGAGATACAAATGCATCTGCTACAGGCACTTTAAGACAATACGAGATTACATGCAGCAAATTTAATCATAAGAAAATACCTATTAGGTTGTTTAATTTAAAATTCGGTGTATTTTATATTAGTAAGCAGTAAACAACTATTAAAAACATCCGCTTTTATACGTATCATTTACGGATGGGGCCTGAACATTACATTAAAAAGCACTTATAGTATTGCTGTATTTTTTACACCTTGTAGTAACATGTAAATACAGTGTATAAAGTGGGATTCAAAAGTCTCAAGCCACATTCAAATTCAAAACATGGGATTCAAATTCTGAACCTAAGTTCTAGCATTTTAAAAAGTGATGCTAGGAAACAAACATACTACATAATAGAAATAGAAACATCTGTACTAATAAAAAAAAATTAAAAAAAACTTCTCAAACATTTTTAAATACATATTTCTAATAAGAGCTGTGCAAGAAAGAAGCATGTTCACTAGTCATTTAAGGAACCACCAAACGTTTCACAAACGTTTCTTTTGACTAATGTTTGAGTGCAGTATTTATTTATCACAAGCTACCACGATATGCACATTTGCAACTTCATATAATAATAATAACTATAATTTCAATAACTTCAGTATATCTTGCTGCCCTAATTTGGACCTTCTCTACATCAAAGTTCCATGATTCCATTATCTGTACAGGGAACGTCGGTCACCATGATGGAATACTGTACATCGTTATCTCGTTCTGAAAATCAGACCATTTCCTGATAAATGACAATCATGACTTTAATTAATGTCACAAGACTTAACGCTCACAAAAAACAACACAAAAAAGCAAGATTAAAACCCATTACCGGATTATAAACGAAAATTGACACTGTCAAAAAAAATGAAGTAAAATTAATGAAACGAAATGGGCTTTTCATGTGGGAGGATGTCCGGCCATAAATCTACTGAGTCTGGCCTCAGGGGACCGGCTCCAGAAATCTGGTTCAACAGCACACATAAGACCAAAACCACAGCAGAGAGAAATCTGGGCGCCACTCATCTATCTATCTGCTGAGAACCATAAAAACACAAAAACAAGCATTTATATTTATGGAAACTAAATAAAAACTAAATAACCTAATTATACAGTGTCACAGAGACATTCAGAAAGAAAATCAGGGTTTGAGGGACGTTATTTCAGTTTAAACGCAAAACCGTGACTTCTGGTTCGTTGGCATTCAGTAGTTCTGTATTATTTACAGCAGTAAACAAACACGTTGTAAAGATAGCTCAGATGGAGTACTGACATTACGCTGTGGCCTAAAAGAAACCAGGAGAGGTTTATGAGGTAAAAAAGTTGCAAACGGAGTGAAATATACAGACTAAAACAAAGGGATGAGTTGAGGGTAAACACATTTTCAGAAGCTCCTGATCCGCAGACTTCAAGCATGCACCATAAATTTGACGTGAAATCATAATTATAAAAGCAATTAGCTGACCTGCGCCGCTTGCCCTTGGACGTGACAGAGAAAATACGCGCAGATCTTCTGCAAGACGGCTGCGACGAGGCTGCCGGGGGCGGAAAAGTGCAACACAGCAACAATAAAACCACAGGCCCTTCCTGTATCATTAACCACAGGCTTGGGACGTGACAGTGGCACACAAACTAAACTTCCACGTCTCACTACTACACGATAAGGGCGTCAATATCTCAACCTGTTTATTCATCGCTAATATGCAAATTTATGCAGGCTACTGGCCTCCGATTGGTTCTGTAAGGTCTGTCTACATGTATACATTCATGTGGTATCTTGACACTAACTGTGCAAAAGTATGTGGATCATCTCACCTTTCCAATCCACTCAGGAGACACAAGAGCATCAATGATGGTTCTAATTCATACCAATGGTGTTCAATGAGGTTCATATCTGGCCTTTGTGTAGGCCAGACTTGGTGGTTCTTCACAGGATTTGCTTGAATAGACAGGGGCCCTCCCTCAACTGTTTCATACAATGCTGAAAGCACATTATTCTGTGATATGTCGTTTTTTGTGGTAGCATTATGATTCATCTTCACTAGAACTAAGACGTCTAGCCAAACCCATTAAACGGATAGTTCACCCAAAAAGAAGCTATTCTGAAAAATGTCTCTGTGGTTTTATGTGCACACAATGGAAGTCAATGGGTGCCACTGTTGTTTGGTTACCAAACAACAGTGGCACCCATTNGTTTTTTGTGGTAGCATTATGATTCATCTTCACTAGAACTAAGACGTCTAGCCAAACCCATTAAAGGGATAGTTCACCCAAAAAAAAGCTATTCTGAAAAATGTCTCTGTGGTTTTATGTGCACACAATGGAAGTCAATGGGTGCCACTGTTGTTTGGTTACCAACGTACTTTCCAAAATCTTCTGTTATGTTCCTCAGAGGCAAAAAAGTCATACAGGTTTGAAATGCCACACGGGTAAGTAAATAATGTAAGAATGTTCATTTTGGGTGAACTATCCCTTTAATTAGAAGGCGACGACCATAGACTTTCAGCCATGAAGTTAAACAGAACTCAGGTGTGTAGCTCAAATCAACTTTGACGATTCCTGAAGGTAATCCCTCATTGGTCCGCTCATCGCCACCTAGTGACCATCATCCCCAACAATCAGGAAATATCTCCACGGCCCGTGCCCCCACGCCAACCATAACTCTCCTTTACTGCAGACGGCTCCAATAAAGGATTACAATTACAATTAAAGTAATGAGCAAAGAGGGGAAAAAAGAGAAAAGTCAGAAGATGGATCCCCAGGCAAATTAAACTGCAGCACAGTTTGAAAAGTGAGCGCCGAGTTAGTCTTTTGGGTTATTACTGGCTAACCACCCCTCATTCCCTCAATAATTAACTTTTCGGTTTTCCAATCAAGAAGCGCAGAATTGAAACAAAAGTGAGATGCTGTCCCAAAATGTCTGCAGTGGCCCATGGATCAAACCTCACATTAATATAAAAGGTCTCTCGGCTGTCTAGGCCTGATGAGCGAGTACACAATCTTCCATATTTTATTATTTTACACAAGGTCCTGCAAGCTAGAGCACAAAATCTGAGCGACAGATTTCTGCCACGCCTAGGGGGCAATGGGGTAACAGCAAGGTGTATGGGGGATGTAAAAGGAGCAAAATAGGATACCGTATACTGCTAGTGAGATAGAGAACTAGCTCAAGCCAATGGCCAATACAACCAATGGCAATAGTGTCAATGTTGGTATCTCAGTTAGCACCACCCAGTTTCTAAGCTTTGGGTTGTTGTTTCTTTTTTTCCCAGTGTGGTGGTGTTAGCAGAGGGGCTCCGGAAATTCACAGACTGCAGAGCCAAAACAGATCACTTCAAAGCGCCTTACTTAACGCTTGCTAAATTTTTCATCACAGTTGCTTAATATCCTGGGGAAGGGGAGCTTTTGAAGTTGCGGCGAGACCGGGATGTTCTTCTGACAACTTTCCTTTTTTCCCTCCCCCAGCCCCCCTCTTTCCACCTCCTCCCCTGCATCCCTCTCTCTTTCCACAGGAGGCCAGTGATATTTGGGGCGCACGGTGGAGGCCCAGCGGGCAGATCGAGGCTGGGAGAGCGTCCCGTGGAGCCTGCGGTTACCATGCCAACACACCGAGCGTTACAGTTATCAGCGGTGGAGCGCAGGAGGGTACCGCAAAACAGCACTGGAGGGATAGATATTTAACCTTTCGCTCACCTTTGAGGGAGAAAGCCCACCACAGATGAGTGAAAAGCAAACAACATGGATTTTATAACAAGTACTGAAACCAGCCCTGATTCTTTGAGAGCCTGGGGCAATGGGGTGGGGGGGTTGTACAAAGGCCTAACCACAAAAAGCATTGTGGGTAATACGCCCACCTCCCTAAATATTAATAATAGTAGACGACCAATATGGATATTTAATTAGGTGATAAATCAATAAACTCAGTTTCCTCATTCCTTGGGTTTACATGCTACATAAAAATTCAGATTTGCTCTTCAAACAGAGATTTTTCGGTGCTTTAATAATAAACACACTGGAGAATTTGCTTATGGTGGTGATTTTCAAATGCCAAATGGGAAGGAAAGAAAAATCCAGGAAAGAGGAACAGGAAGAGGATAAAGAAAATAAAACAAAGTGAAAAAGAAGAATAAAGGAACAAGAAAAGATAAGACGGGAAACAAAAGAAAGAAAAGAACGCAAGGGGGGCGTTTTAATAAAGAAATAATGAAGCAGCGAGTGGGAGAGCGACAGGGCAGGAAGGACAGCCCCTGGAGGCGAGCGTCCGACCCTGAACGCGACTGCTACTGGGTTTGAGTGACAGGCCAGAGTGCAGCGGAGGTCCAAACCTGCTCTGGCTCAGACTCCAGCCAGGGCCGCCTGCCACCGAGGAGCGAGGGCCGCCCATCCGGCGAGGTGAGTCAGAACCTGTTAACGTGACTGGTGTCCCCGGCCTGACACCCCGGCGCTCGCGCCCAGAGCCTCCCTCCAGCCCTGCCACTATTCCCCTTCCGCTCATCCACATCAAATCCTTTCAGACACAGATTTCAATTATTCACCCCATCCAAATAATGCCTTGTGACATGAATTATCCAGAGCTGTAATAATCCACTTAACTGGGAAAGAGCAGCTCATCAAAAAGAGAAAAGCGGGGGAAAAAAGAGGACTTGTCAAGCAGTTAGAAAGCCAAGAAGCCTTAATAAACGACATTTTTCTCCGCTGTTAAGGGCAGTGCTTTGAGCTCAACTAGATATCATTCACGGCGGAAAATCACATCACACAAAAACGAACAATACACAGCCTAATTGTCCAATGATAGTAAATGTGCCATGGATAATCCAGGAACTTCCTGTGTTAGGAGTAAGAAACTCCAGCTCATCTGTAGGAAAAACACACTTTGGGTTGGCACTGTGTGTTCGGTTCACACTTGATACGCTTGCTATAAATGTGGACTATCCAATCAGATAACACCAACATTACACCTGCTATAACAACAGCTACACCTGCTATAAAACAATAGCAATAACACTGTGTTTAAAGACTAAACATTCAGTAAATAGTTGCTTTCATAAGTAACGATTATAGTTAAAATAAACAAGTAATGAACTTCAAAACTCTAAACTGCTGAGAAGCAATATTGTGCTTAACTGATGTGCAGTCACAGGTCTGTATGTATCTGATATTTTACAATCATGGCTTTGAATTTACAGTCTAAGAGCTCATCCAATCTGCCCCTTTATGATTTTCTGAGCATATTTTCCATTGACAAATACTGGATGGCAAAATATGGTTAATAATCTTAACTGTAGGTGTACAACAGCTTCTAACTCGATCTGAATTTACAGTCTAAAATAGTTGTATATTAGTAATGCAAACCAATGCGATTTATGGTACCTTGTTTTTTATTGTTGAATGGGTATTTGACATGCTGTTAATCTCCATAAACTTACCAGCGCTTCTCTCGGAGCAGCGTCGTCTCCGGCTGGTGCGCCGTTCTGTAGGAAAATAGCAGCCTTGTGTTACATCGCCATCTAGTGGCAATAAATACAACATACACCTTTAAACCAGAGAAACACATTTGACATGGATAATATTGTGCAATAACTATAAATATAAATAATCTTAGCCACGCCCCTTATACAGATCATCACAACAAATAAATAATCACATAACAACATTACATTAGAGGAAATAAAACCTGCGGGCTGCATCCTCATCTTATCAGAGAGCAAATATATTGACTTACTCTGTATTAGCCTACAGCATAACTATACAATACCACCAGCCATTCTGAAACTGAGCAGAAGACATATCAACACTCTAACATTATTAACAAGCATATAAAATAAACTGTATTTTGTTCATTGCTTGCATTATGCTTGTTTTACATCTGTCCTAGGGGTCCATTACAGTAACAGACCCCACATGTCCACAAAATGACAGCAGACAGCAAGATAAAATCTTCCACTGAAAACTTTGATTAACTGGCTGTATGTTTCTTAATTCTCTTTTAAATTAGATGGTCTTTTCAGCTACACAAAACTCAATTATGTTTCTCTCCATTTGTTGGTCTTCACATTTACAAATATTCAAGACCTCATGACAGACTTGTTGCCCTTTTGACCCTCATTTATTTGTGATCATTTCACAAGAGGTCAAACTCAATTTGTAAGCCACTGTCAATACCTTGCAACCTGGAACGCTCTAAAAAAGCTTGTTTGTTTTCAATCTATAGCTGAAAAAAATATGGACAGAACACATAGCTGGGTTATAATTAATCCTGTGTTGGGCTGTTGTTACCCAATCATGGGTTCAAACAACCCGGCGTTTTCAGAGTGAAATTAAACTACAAAATGCCCAGCACTATTAGTCAACAGTCTATAATGTTAAAAGATAAGTTTTTTGTCACAGCAATACATAATATATAATGATGTGATATAAGAATATAAAGATTAAAATATAAAAATTACTACCAGCTATTATTTTAGGAGTGGCAGCAGTTAGAGATCTTTATCTGTACAGGATTACTGTATTAAAAAAGTCAGTTACCGCAAAAATAATATGTTGGATTTATGAATAATCCGTCTTGCAGACTCGTGATTTGCAGTAAATGTATTAGTCCTACTATAGTCTTCCCAAAGCAGCTCCAGGGGCACAATAGTTACAGTAAATGTATTACAGCCTGCAGGGTTTAAACCTACAAACTGTTGATTATTAGAACAGATCTTTAACCACATGGTTATACCACTTCCTATCTGTGGTAGACTGATAACAACAGACCTTTCAAAATCACTACCGGGTTCTAACATATTTGACTAACAATATTTATTGTTTAACATTATTACAACATTATTTAACTTTATTACAACACAACTGTTAAAAATTAATGAAAAGTTATTAAAACCACAAAAAATTATTTTTAATGAATTATTAAAACAACTACCAAAATATTAGCTTCACATCATCTGCCTACTGCCTAAGACACAAATTTAAAACGGTTCAAAGAAGCATATAATTTACCATTTTATTGTTTAATAATATATAAGCACGGATATATTTCCACATTAATATCCAAAAAGGAAAAACAATGCACACAAGCAATGTCATACACTCCTCATAAAGCTTAAGTCATTTAATTCAACACCACCATATTAATCCGTTGATTATAAACATTATACATACAACGTATGTGTTAATTTAACGAACAAATAAAGTTTTAACTAGAAGCACATGGAGAGAAATGAAAGTGTTTTGCTTCTAACACAACCATGATGGCAGGGTCAAGGTCCTGACTTAACATAACCAGACAGCATATGACAATGTCTGCAAAGTGTTCATATCATTTCCACCGAGTCTGACACATTCAGATCACCGGTGTTGTGTTTTCACACGTGTGTTGTTATGTGGCCCGCACCTGTCACGCACATCTGTCTGTCTGCAGGTGTTGAGACAGTGAGAAGAGCGCTAGCAAACCAGCTAAAACTTTTCCAAAACAACATAGCAGCCACGATCAACAACTTAAGCGTAGCGTGTCATGCATTCAATATGCATGTCCGTTTAAGAATAACCTACATGTTGTTAGTTGCAAAAAGCTTATCAACTACCTGATTTTGCTGGTCAGACTGGTCCGAGGATGCCATCTTCCTATAGATGTTAGCCAAGATGCTAACGCTAACACGTGATCGATGTGATCTTGCTTGATTATTCCAGTCTGTTTAAACCAGGACAGCTAGCCTATCCATATCAAAGACTATATTAACAAGACGCTGCAGTTCTATTACTGTGAATGGGAGAAAGTACATCCGCTCTAACGAAGGAAGGGCGGGGCTCTGTGGAGCTAACAGGATAAACATGTTTATTTAGCTACATTCAATTAAGGAAACAACACTTGCGTGCAGTTCATGTCAGATTTGATTGTTGATCGGAAATATGTTGTTGTGTCCTGTCTACTTCTCGTTGAAGTAGACAGGACTTCGTCTTGTATTACCGAAACACCCGTTTCAAAATAAGACCGAGTGACATGACTTTCCTTACAGGGTCTTTGGCCATATTTGAACTGCTTGTCTCATAACACGGAAGCCGCGATGTATTTGTTTTCAAGGCTTATGAAATACAGTCACACGGATTGGATGTTATTGTATGTGAGGTGTTGGTTTTTCAACAGTTACATTCAGAACCACATGGTGCAGATCTGAGCACACACATGATGAACTTGAAACATGACGGAATTAAAGGCATGTAAAGTGTGTAACATAAGCCGGCAAAAGTGTTTCGGCTTAGCGGTGACTTCTCTAAATCAGCTCAAAATAAAAGGTGAGTTTACAATAAATAAGTGCGTTCGTCCAAAATTGAGTGTATAACACAAAAGCTTTATATAATTTGTTTTGTACACCGTTATAATATAAACATAACGTAAAGTAAAATGTATTTATATGACTACACTTTGATTAAAGAAAAACTAAGACGTTGTTTATAGTGAAACAAAGCTGGTATTTACTATTTTGTTGTGTTTTGTGTGTGTTTTGGTTACAGGTTTGTGTATAAATGGTTTCTTCTGCGTTTACTTTGTACTTTTGTTGAAATTTTGTAGCTGCAGGTCTTAATAGTTTAGGTGGAGTTTTTACATAGCGCTCCACTTTAAAGAATACCATAAAACTACCATGTCCAAAAACCCACTGTACCACATTCACACAGGTTTGTTTTATTGTGCTATTGAGAACAAGTCAGACTTTTTGTTGCTTTCTAAACCTTATCCCTAAACTAAAGCCTAACAGAAACTTATCATACTTAAAGTAAAATAAAATTAGGCCAATTTGTGAGCATACTTTATTATTGATCTAAAATATATTCACAGGATGGTTTTGACACACTTTATATAAACCTGCACTCTCTGTCTCTCTTTTTTCTGTATCTCCTTCATCCCTTCTTTTTATATGTAATAAGCTCATCGTTCATTTCTATTGGTTGATTCTGTGCTTCATTTGTCTCTGTCACACACAGGTGGTGAGGCTCTGGGGTTCAGTCCCAATGCATCAGTTTCAGTCGTGCTAGAAGATGATGGGACCATTGTAGAAGATGAAGATTACTTTCTGTGTCTGTCTGCAAACACAAAATTTATGCTACTGAATGACAAGGAAACATGGACACCTGTCCTTCACGGTGAGATAAACCTCTTAGATGTTTATCACAGGGGGGCAGTTGTGGCCTACTGGCTAATGAGCCAGGCTTGTACTCAGAAGGTTGCTGGTTCGATTCTAGTGCGAAACTGAAGTGTGTGTGTGCACGTATGTGTATGTGTTCACTCCCCACCAGTGATGGGTTAAACCCAAAGGTCACATTTTGTGTAGGAGCCACTATACCTGAAAAAACATGTTACTTTCACTTTTTAATTTGTTCAGCACACTGATCACAATCATTCTTCTCTAGCTGATGGAGGGACGGCACATTTGGAAGTAGATGGAGGTGATACCACTGATGGGGTCGAATCCTGGCACAGTGTGTCAAAACGTCTAAGGCAGAACATGGCCAACATTATCCTCATGTCTGAGGCTGAGCTACAGGTCTGATCTCCATTTGTATTCTTGTCCTGCAGAGTCAACGTGAATAATAATGAATATGGTGTGTAAATAGGTTTACTTGTGTTAACCTGTGTAAATAAACACATACTGTACATGTGTGTTACAGAGTTTGCTTGATGTGCCATGCTCAGATCTGGCTACAGCACTGGGCTTTACACAACAAAAAACCCACGTCCTACAGAACACACTGCAGTCAGTATTGGACCGCAGGGAGGAGGAAAGACAGTCTAAAGAGTTACTGCAGCTTTATCTAAAAGCTATAGAGAAGGAAAGCAGCCCACAAGAAGAAAGTAAGACTGTGTTCACAGG
>JAZGTK010017802.1:0-12123 GCA_036877625.1 Ambastaia sidthimunki
TTCTACACAAAATGGGCCATTGACTTTTTTCCTTTAAGCAGTCCAATTCAGCCAAACATCACTATGGCTAAATGCACAGAATACATCATCATTCCAGTGCAATAAGAGAGGTGGGATACATCATCCATCTACTCCTAGACCAATGTATGTCCGTGATGAAATAACATCATATTCCTTGGGCGGCTAACAAAATTAGGAGCCCTAAATTGGGATGTGGCATCTCCATCAAGACAATGAGTCAATTACCCTGAATGTTATGTCTCCGCTAGCTATGTCATCCACCTTCTTTACATTTCTTCTGTCTTATTAAATAAATCTGTCAAAAAGTGAACAAACCAAGAGTTTTCTGTTCTCATTTTCCAACATCTTTAGGGACACATCAATGTGTCCAGGGTTTGTCCATCATCTGATGGGAACTACAGCTACCTTTATTATTTAGAACTGTGTAGACTTTGAGTGTCCAGTCAGAGCTCTTCAGTAGAGAATGACATTTGATTATTAATAGTTTCAGCTGATGACGGGGTTTACAGTCTAATTCCAGGAAGTCCTGTTGAGGTGAAGAAACTCTTTCAGAGAAATTGTCAATTACACCAGTACCCTCTCTTACCTAACAGGGAACTTTCTCAGAACATTGGCTAACATTCTCTAAAAGTTTTCTCAAAGTTAATAAAAAGTTCCTGCAGTAATGTTAGTAAAATGTTTTTTAACTTTGTGTCATATATCAAAACAGTTTTTCTTAAGCTGTTGAGTGGAATGTTTTAAAAATGTTACACAATTAAAACAATGCTTAGCTGTCCTTATAATCAAGAAATAACCTATTATAGTCTAAAAACTGGACATTTTTGTTACTTATACTATTTTTGGAAACAAAATTGTTAGCCAGGGTAGTGTTAACTAATATAATTCAGTTATTATTTTCATTATTGTTTTGTCTACAATAAATATCTTTGAGTAGTAGCTACCTTCCCAATCAAGCCAAAACAATAAAACCAACCGAGGATGTTTGTGTGTCTTAGTTCATCATTGTGGAGTTTTAATAAGGTTTCTGTGCTACAGATGTGAAGCGATTGTGGCTCTGCTACACTAATCCTGTGCAAACTGATGATCAGATTATCTTGTGGGGGTGGAGTGAAACATTTAATCAAGCCTCCTGGAGCTTCGCCATGCATGACCTCATATTTACCTCCCCAGCATCACTAGAATTAGAGCAATTTAAAGATGAGCAGAGCTCAATGTGAGCACAACTCAGCTATGCAAATTTTTTAAAACCTTGTTTACTGAAAACAGTTTTCTCCATGTTAGAGAATAAACAGTTCTGTCTTTAACTTAATGGTGCAGTCTGCAGTGGGCTAAAATGCCCAAGGTGGTGTTATAAATATTATTAATAAAAGTTTTAATGCCATGTCTGCAACAGGATTACTTTTATGGTGTAAAAATACACGACTTGAATATGAAGTAGTAAAGATAAATATTTGGTAAGAATGAATTATATAAGGCATGTATAAGATTTAGGTTCAAGATAAAAATTCTAAAATACTTCAGGAGATACATTTTTAAAAATGTTTTTAAAACTTGTGCTTGTATCATACTTTACGGTGGTTTTGAACAGCTTATGTTATCTTGATTGTCATGGATAAAAGCTGATTGACAAAAAATATAAAAGTAGAATTTTAGAGTGTAAGATTTTAATCAAATTTTTCTTAAATTGTACACGTTAAAGGAGATATTGGCCCAAAATCTAGTGGTTAAACTAACAGACTAGTCTGTAACCTCTATCCTGAATTTACAACAGAACTTTCTCAAGGGCTGATTATTATGAGAACACAGGCAAATATAGGAAATAACAAATCATTACTTTTTTATAACACTAGTGCCCCAGAAGCTGATCTCAGATCAGATCTAGGTACCAGATCTTGTTCCACGAGTGCTTTCAGAACAACCGCAAATCTCAAAGCAACAGATGTAATTTAAGTAAAAGAGGGAGTTAAACTCCCATTAAAATAAAAACAAACCATCGAGTTCATGTGTAAAATCTCTTGGGGAGGTTATATACTTTACCATAATAACCAAAGAGATCATAAAAACAGTGTGACAGTGACTCATCCTACCACAGCATCTAAATAAGTGTTTTCAGAGATTATACCACGTCTAGAATAATTTATTATTGCGGGAAATTAATGAAGGGCTTTATTTTTGATACACCTGCGTAAACAGGAAGCATTTTATGACTGGGGCACATGCATAAGCAGAGCACAGTCATTAAAGTAAGCTGAGCTTCCCTCTCGTTCGCCCTGTCTCATATTCTTGGCTTTAATATTTTTTTATAAATTCTCACTTTATGTCTTAAGGCCATGTTTCAGTGTCTCACAGGTAGCACACTGCTCTAATAGTCTCATTAGCAGTCAGGCTGCAGTGGGAGGGTTGGCTGGGGCGGGTCCCTCTCAAAGGACAGCACAGCTGTCTCCCCAGGGAAAGAGCTTTAATTAGTTACCAGCACTGCTGAGGAGAGGCAGACTGTAGAGTATTCTGTGGTCCAGGGCTTGGCTGACACTATGAAGACTGACAAGCCTGGTCATGGGCAACAAGTCATGCGGGTGGTTATATTTCCGAGTGTGAATTTAAATGCGAGCCAACACAAACATTTGTACATTCTAAAGACTCTCAATGCATCTTCCACTTAAGTGGTAAACAGATTTGATTCACAACATCATCAAAACATTTAAGATATTTGCAGCACACCCGCACCCTGATACTGAGGTTTAATTTATTGCCACTTCTATCAAAATTCGACCCTCACGACTTTTTACATTGATCCTCTTTAAATGTTCTGTGACATTACTTTACAAAATAACACAATTAATTAATATGCTATAAGATTATCTGACTGGTGTACACATTGTAGAGGTACAATCCTGCGTTTATTGTGGTTGGTTTATTTGTTTTTTTCTACAATACAGTGTTTTAACAGTGGCCACACTGACCAGCAACAGAACAAAATACCAGCTGTTTCTCTGGAAACTACATCCTTGCTTCACTTTAGAAGTGTAGAAATAACTGTTAATATGTTTTATACCTATTAATCATAACGAGATTAGTTTCATGACACAAATAACACACTTCTATAGTCTGTCAGTCCTTTAAATTGCCAACATCTACAAAACGCTCACAATAACTCAAGACATGCAGATGGTTGACTGATGGCTGACTGAGGTGACATGAGACAGACAACAAGCTTCATTAATTCTTCATTCTCGTGAATTAAACTGAAGTAATGGGGAGAGAAGAATGAGATGAATTTATCAACTTCAAAACAACTCAAACAGCCCAAACTTAAACAGCGTGTGGAGCAAAGTGAAGAATTCGTTTTATTTAGAGTCATTTTATTTCCTCTGCACCAACAGTTATATCCAGTGAGAGATTTAATTGAAGCTTAACAGTCAGAGAAAAAGCCTAATGGAGGGATATTTTTCCCCTTACAGTCAACGCCAAAAGAAATTAGTTTTTTTTTCTCTCCCTGACTGACAGTAAAGCTGTCTCCTGAAACGTCTGCCCATTGTTCATCACTGGTGCTCTCAAAAAGAAAGTTTGAGGTATAATTCTTTTCCATTTGTTCGAAAGTTATACTAAACAAGAGCCTTTGTTTTCTCTGGAACACAGTGTAAGTATAATTGCCCAAAACGTACTGCTGGGCTTCCAATGTATGTGAGAAATTAAAAAAACATTTACACTGGGTTTTGCCAACACAACAGCTTGCATCCCATCGTTATCCAAACCTGCAACTTCATGCTAAATATCTAAAGCCATTTCTCTGGAGAGAGAGAACTTCTTCAGTCTCCCCACAGAGACAAAGAAGTTCTGTAGCCTACAGCATATGCTCTGTGATGTTTTATTACGCAGTGTTGTGGCTTCTGCCCTGCTGCTCTCGATCTTTGCTCTGGTCAGCAGATAGTTCAGTAAGAATCAGCATTCTCTGGCTGGTCTGTGAAACTTCTGCTGTTTTTTGTTAATTTGCTCTGGCATATACAGAGGCCTCAAATGACTAAACCCTTTCAGAATCAGTATTTGTAAACATTGCCCAGCTACACAATCAGATTCCCTGAGAACAGGGAAAAATGACTGGAGTGGTACAGAAATGCTGAGTATGAATGATGCATTAGAGAGAACCTGTAAGCAATTGTTTGAAAGTTAATTGGCTGCTGCGGTGCACGACTGATGCAGAAATGTCTGTGTCGCATTTCTATGTCCACTGTACTACACAATGACCTCATGGAATCAAATAAGAGTTTTGTGGCTTTGATTTATGTGAGCTAGCCTTGAGGTCTTCCACATGCTTGTGTACTTCTTAATGTTGCAAGAGACATCAAAATATTAATGACTCATCCTGCACTACACAGATTTTGTCCAATCAAATGCTCTCAGCAATGAGAATATTCCATCCCTAACCCCTCCAGCTGACTAGCCTGTAACAAAATCACAGTTCATGGCTGTGATATAACTAAAGATTATTGGATTTTAAAAAGAGACACAAGCCCGTCAATATGTCCCACCTAAACATTAGGAAATCAATGGAAAATACGTCAACGGTGGAAAAAAAACTGCACTTGTCAATAGATTTTGGCCGTGTTGTCTTCAACACCAATGTACTACAATCTTGTGTTGCCACATTTTAATTTGATTTCATTGTCTTTAAAGTGACAGGCAGCTCTGCTTTTTTTATTTGAGAAGAGAGAAAGAAAGAAAGACTGATTGACACAAGAAGAGCTGGTGTGGTCAAAGTGACAAATCTTTCATGTTGAGAATGAAAGCCCCCCATCAAATCTCATCAGCTTTCTTTGTGTCCACGTCCACCTCCTTAACTGACAGGTAGGAAATAAACAAGGTTCAAATAACTGCTTTTTTATTTTAGTGTTTTTTTTTATGGAAAGGCCAGTGCAAAATGCTGTTTTTCGCCCAGAATGATAAGGGAGCAAACATGCAGCATTCACGCTCTCAAGTCTTCTGAAAATCATAATAGTACCGGCGGGTGTGCACCTGCCTATTAGGGCACATTTGATACACTGCTGATAATTAGACTGCATAATTATCCAATCTAATCATCTCTCTAATTACCTACTTTCTGCTGTTTAATCTTCAAAGTTCCCAACTGAGGTGAACAAAGCAGACATTATCTAAAACCACATACATGATTAACAGCACAAAAAATATTATAAATAAATAAATAAATTACAGTGACATCCTGCCAAGTGCCCCGTGTTTTTATAAATGCACCGAAAATAGTATTAAAACCATCCAAACGCCAAAGAAATTCATGAATATTTAAAAGCCAATTTTGCAATCAAGTGTTGGAGTTGCTCTGAAACTTCGAAAAGCCTGATTTACAACGTCTGTGTTTGAATAAAACCAGAAGAAGAAATGAGGTGAGTCATATCTGCTCTAACCGTACATTTCCTGCCTCTCTAAACTATACTGATTGGTCCAAGTTGGTCAATGTCATCCCCTCTCGGCCAAAGGCTTTGACTGAGGTGTGATTTGAGAGGGTGTTGAGAGCTCTGATTACTCAGTCAGATTGTGGAAGTGCTTGGCCTCTGTGCTCTGTCTGATGGAGAAAAATAACTAAGTTGGTGATTGCTGAGAGTTTCTTGCACATTATGATGCTGTAGTTGGGCAGATGTGTCAAGTCAAGTCAGTTTCTCAGTATGGCACTTTTCACCCTACATACTGTTCAAAAAGCTTTCCACAACATTGGAGCAAAAACCTCCATAAAATGGAAAAAAAAAGAAATGTAAGCACTAAGATGGATTCAGATGAAGGAACGTGTCCTTGTCTGGCAAGATAAACTTCATAATCAATAAACATTTATCGTGGCATTTACAGTATGTCAGGTCTCAGTGTGAGCGGACATTAGAAAACAGCTTTTACTCAACAAACCTCAGTACTGAGTTTCTCAGAGGGTACAAAGTGATGTAAGGAGAATGTTAATAATTTCAACATTGCTTGCAATCTTTTAAAATAAATGTTATTCAGTCTTTAGCTCCAAAAACAAATTCTAACTGTGATAATTGTTTATGCTACGTTCACTGCGCTGTGTTGATATAAATGAACATTTCTCAAGAAATAAGACTGAACTATTTGAAAAATAGTTCTTGCAAATGTGTTATTTTTTCTAAATGGCGAAAGTAAACCTAATACAATTTACCCAGCGTAAAAGTAAATGCTCATAGCACTAGAAAAACAAACACATATATCAAGCTTGTACTGTTCATAGCATTTTTGATGACCTAAGAAGCAATTCTTGACTTTGAATTAGATTTTACATGCAAAACTTTTTATGGACATGCTGTACTCATTAGTGGTTATTAGGAATTTTTGGGAATCTTCGGAATTAAACAGAATGAGGCAGCTACTCTCTTCCTTGGGAAATAAACTTGTCAAATACATCAGCACATTCTGGCTGCTGTCACCATGATGTGCTGTTAGTACAACTCGCTCTACATAATTCTACATAAATCGCATCTTTAATCAACACTGGGTGGTTTTGCAATGCAAATGATCAGTTAATTGAACAGCTTCAAAAGACAAACTAATTTTCCTGTACAACAAATTATGTAATTTGCGTCTGGTATCAATCTTAAGTTATTACACGTGGAAGTGGCATTTTAAAAAGTTAGTTTTCCTAAGAAACAGCTCGTCTGGAGATACAATCAAACCATACATGAACAAAATACATCATGAAACACTTAACACGAGTTCATACCTTTGTAGAAGCACTCTTCGCTGTGCATGATGGTAATCCTCTGATGGGCCATGCAGGAGGCTCTGTGAAGCTCACAGTGGTTCTGGTAGAGTTTGCCATCGGATCCACACACGGGTTTGTAATGTGGTTTGCAGTGTTCCAGACACTGACATTCTCCTTCACCTGTTTCTCTGTCAACCACACAGTGTTTCCCCAAACCACAGTACTTGTGTTCACAGGGCCCAGAGAAGCCACTCTGACCCAGGAACCCTGCAAAGACACAGCAAAGACAAAATCATGTGCATTTGAAACACTACACAGACATAGTAAAACTTTGCAAATTTGACTGGTTGTATATAACAATAAGGCTGAATAGTTTTTGTTCTAATATAGGGCTCACACACACACACACACACTAAGGGTGTGTAGCTTTAAAAACATTCCAAAGACCATCAAATTATTAGTTATAACCAATAGCAGTTTTGCCCCCATGTCTTTGCCCTTGGATGGGACAGCAAGATGGGACAGCAGGGTTATTGGAGGTTAAAAGCAGCACCCTTGTGTGGACACTGTGCCCATCAGACGCAATAGATTGTAAGCAGGTGTGACAGGCTAAGCTGTGGGATTACAGTGCTGAGACAGGCTAGAACATAGTGTGCTGAAGTCAAAGTGGCCATTTTAACCAGAGGTCAGCAGCCCATCAGCTCTCCTGCCCTTTAGGAACACCTCCAGGTTAAAGGTCTGCACAACCATCACAAAGACTTCAAGAGTTTGCACTCAAAGTTCAGTCTTTAGAAGATTTTTTCCCCGTGTGACAGTAGATCGTGACAGTCGCACACACATAGTAACGCTCATTCAAGGGGACACATCTCAGACCCTGTTTACACCTGTATTAACATCCATCTGGAGAGATCAGATCACAGATGGACAGCTGATACATGCACCTGTTTACACCTGGTTTAAAAATGCATCACCTGTGACCAACTGTGAGCAGATTTTGCTAAGGTACAGGGTCCCTGGTTTCATAACTCTAAGGATTACTTATTCTGAAAGCACAAAATAATAAAACATAATAGTAATAAATAAAAAATTGCACTGTGTTGCTCTTGCATACACTTGACATTTACAATAAGAATGCTTGTTATTTTAGTCAAGCAGCTGTATCATCTGAAGTGTGCTGCATTTACATGCATTTTTACATAATTTGTGTTTGCTGTGTATTGATGTCAGACACACCAGTGAGACTACATGATGTCCCGTGTATGTGTGTATGTGCTTTGATGGCTGATTGACAGGTGAGTAGCAGGTATTGCATCAGTATTTACACAAATACAATGAGGTCACACCCAGCTATCAATGTTAATGTTTTTAAACCCTTCCACTAACAACTTAAGAATTAAATCTTAAGGCACTAAGAAAATGTTCTTTCTACAATACTGCAGGAATGTTTTTTGATAACTTTGAAAGAACCTTTTAGAGAACGTTAGCCAGTGTTCTAAGAATGTTCCCTTTTAGCTGGGCATGTGTTTCTTGGCAACGTGAATGTGGTTTGAAACTTTTTTAAATGGCAAATAATGGAGTGGAGAAAACAGGAAGTAATGCAAGTAGTGAACAATCTGGCAAGTGTTTTATTATGCTACACAGTTGCTTCGTGTTTGTGGTGTTTGTGTTGACAGCGCTGACAGGAGCGAGAGAACCCTGCAGAAAAACATCTCTCAGAGCTGATGATATGCAGACCACTTGAGCTTCAGATGAAATATGTATGACTGCAATAAAACCAATTCTGAGCTCCAGCACGCTTCCCCTTATTATCAATTACACAGAGCTCCTCTCCATCAGCTGAGCTTTTTACAAAGATCTTCAACTTAAAATGTGCAGTCACATTTCTTTTCTCAGCTACCCCATTAGACATTGACAATTAAGTCTTAAGTTTGCAACCATTAGTAAGTTTCATTATCTTGAGCAAACTGATGGCTTGTGGTTTGACAACCCAGCTACCAGGAAACGTTCTCTAAGCAAAAATATTAATACAACATCTAAAAAAACTTTTACGGTTTGGAAGTTTTGAACATTCCTAAAACGTAAAATAACATTTTTAACGTTTTTGTTACTTAAGTTAAAGGTTAGAAGAAACGTTCTTACAACTTAAAATTGTTAGCTGGGAATCCAGTGATAGGGCAACAGGAAAAAACAATCATTTTATCCTCTGCATTTACACGTCTATATTTTTTCATTTGATGACACTAGTGAGACGAGTTACATTAGTGACAGAAACCACACATCGAATAAAGAGTATTTGATCTCCTAAACGTCTTTTACGTACATCAGTTATGAAGGTTACAATCAAATACAACAAAACTCTTTCCTTTGGTAAGAGCTCAAAGCCTTTTTAATGTGTCTGATTAAATTATGAGCTCTTTTCATCAAGTAGCACATAATGAAGACCTTCTCACTGCAGGTTGCTGTAGTAAAGAGAGAAAATTCGCTTTTGCCAGCAGGGTGGACAAAAGCCAAGAAGGACTTAATGCTTTGCTGTGACCATGGTGACAATAAAGTCAAATGCCTCATTCAGTTTCATTAGTTTGTTATTCATGAGTCAGCTATTCTAAGAGACTCTAAACAGTAAAGAAACAAGGTTTGATTCTGAAGGGTTTTGATGAAAATTCAACTCTCATCTGTTTACCACCAAACATATATATGTTTTCATCCCAATAAGCCAATGAGAATCCTAAACTGAACTCCTAAAATGAAGGGAAATATAAGGGCTAGAATCATCAATGTTTTCAACGATGATCATGAACGATCAATGTTTCAACTAAAGTAACACCGTAGAGACATTAAACGAAAAGTTAAAGTTTCTCCTTACTAAAGGAGGTCAAGAAAAATGCACAGATCTTTGTGAGGGAGCTATTTCTGCACCTGACAGCAGTAACAAAATCATGACTGAGCAATAACTGCTCTCCTGCTATCAGACTGGTGCTGATTATAGCAGATCCATGACATGCATGATAACTAATGAGCCCTCAGAACACATTTCAGAGTCTTACAGCTTCTCTTCATACAGATTTAAAGGGCAAAGACTTCAAGATTGAAGAAAAGGACAAGCACTCAGTATGAAACCAGTTTATCTGCAGAGACACTTGATAAAGAGTCAAACTAGAATACATAATTATTTGGCTAATTAATCTGTTTTTAACTTTTCATTAAATGTCAGGATCCTGGTGATAAAGAAGCCGGTTTTAAGTTCACAGTGAATTGGGAATTACAGTGTTTTAAAGCCTTACTGATGTCTTTCAACTTAACACTGACACCACAACACTTCCACAAGTGTTAAAATGGAAACTTTCAAAGCCTCAGCTTAAACACATGGGTTTTGTCTCGTTCTCTTTAACACACTGCCTCACCGTCTCATTGTCTTGTCACCACCAAAGGTGCGAGTCCCAAGCCATCTGATGTTTTCCAGCACTGAAGCTGGTCCAGAGAGATTCTGGGTAATGTAGTAAACATCACTCAGCAGCTTTTGCTGCTCACTCACTTTTGAAAACCTCTGTGGACTCCACGATGCCAAAACAAAGAGTACAAATCCAGATGAACAGCCTTCAAACAATCGCTTCAAACGTCTCGTGAAAGACAAAACAGAAACACGCTGGGTTCTCCTGCCTACCATTACACCTCCATCTGCCGACTCCTCTCCGAGTGCTCTGCGATTCATTTCAACAAACCAAATCTCTCTTGGTATCATTGTTGAAGAGCAGAAATATCACTAAACAGTAGAAGACATCACTCTGGGGGCTGTATTAACAAGCACCTGACATAGCAGATGTGTATTTATAGAACTCTTTGCTATGGGAAGGGCAGAAAACACAACGTTTGAATACTTCCAGGTTCATTAAACATGCTGCTATTCAATCACCAAGCCCAACAATTCAGTTCTCAGCACCAGCTGAATTAAAGGAGACTGTAGCATCTTTGGCATTATAATCTGTGATTTGTTTCCTCCGAGACACTTTGAATCAGTTGTGGCATTATTTTTTGCTTATTATTTTATTTTTCTTTAATGCCTGACACAGATCGTCTCTAATAAATCGCAGAACGGAATCAGATCAGTCACGGAACACCATCAATGAACCACAAATTGGAGTCGTAGTGGAGGACAGCAAATAGCAAGCATGAAAAAGCTGAAAATGTAATACTGTTATTGAAAATGGGGCCCTGCACTGTAATTCACTTATTTAAAATATAAATACTACTTGTTGCTAATATCAATCTGGGGCCCTTGAAGTCTGACCCTTAAATTTATGAACTGTTTGTAGTGATTTGAAGTCTATCTGTCTATATATTTTGAAGCTAGCTATCAGTGACTCTTTTTAAGGACAGATTTATTAATTGCATTATGCTGTGGTGCTTCTATTAACTCAATTCACATGATAATAGTTTAAAGATCTACACTATAAAGTCAATACTGAATGCTTTAAGCCAGTCAATGTCGCTTATAAAATCTTCAAGAAAATAATCTTTCTTTCTTTCTTTCTGTCTCTCTCTCTCTCTCTCTCTCTCTCTCTCTCTTTCTTTCTTTCTTCAATGAATGAATGCATAATTGAATGAACAAAGAAATGAAAGAGCGTTATACAAGGACTCTGTAGCATGTAATTTTCAATATAAAGCATAAAAAAAGACAAAAACAGAATAAAAACAAAATAACAAAACAATCAAGTATGAAATAGATATAAGATGCACAATGATTTGGAGGGGATGAGATACAAAGTCTTAGAGATTCTGCAGTTGCACCAGCACCCACTTCCAGTTTAAATTCTGAGACAGCCAATAAGCCAACATCAAAGAACAGTGGAGAATAAAGTCATTTAGTCATTTAGACACTGATTAAGACAAACACTTTGTAGAAGAGTATGAGGATGTGTATATGAGGATGTGTATATGTCTGTGTAGGTACTGCAGAATAGGAGCAGAGTGTGAGTGAGCTGCTGAGTTTTGTGGATATTGTAAACGTTTGAGTGTTTCTGCAAACAGACCAATGTAAAGTGAATTACAGTAATCCAACATTGACATAATAAATGCACGACTTACTGTTTATCTTTGGGGCTTAGAAAGGAGAACAGGAGATATTTTACAGTCATGTAAGTCAAATAGCGTAGAATCAAAAGTCACTCCCATTTTAAACTGCAGAGGAGGGCATGAAGTCCATATAAAGGTGTAGTGTAACGTTTAATGTGAGGTGATCTGATTCACTGTGTCATTGTATCAATGCTGCCAGAAAACACAGGAGGTAAAATACATACAATATACAAATAAATGCAATAAAACACTTAAAAGAGACGTTACTACCAGCGGTTTGACAAAGGTTTAGCCATGCTAAAATCTACACAGAAATA
>JAZGTK010017803.1:0-12123 GCA_036877625.1 Ambastaia sidthimunki
TGTGTGCAAATTAACAAATCTTGTTTGCAATCAATGGCCCACATTTGTGGGAGTATTTTGTAGTATAGTATCTCATAGAAAATGTTTATTCTGAAAGGTTTTCAGAATCAAACTAAAGGTTTTCTGACAAATGTAGTGGGGTGTACTCATTTATGCTGAGCACTGTATAACTGCATATGTCATACACTCCATATAATATTTTATTTCTTTTTTCTGTATCTATCCCTTGACATTTTTCACTGTCATTTGTACAGCTGCTTTGTAACAATGTACCATTGTGAAAAGCGCTTTATAAATAAACTTGAACTTGAAGTCCAAGTTCGGGAGGCTCCATTTCCTGCAAATGCAAAGCATTTCAAATTTCAGTTCTACAGTCTCAGCATGCTGTATTTTGCATAATGTTTGTTTAGAGTCCTGTGACCAAGATAGGTAGATGATCATTTTGATGATGAGCCACACCTCCCACAACCTTGATGCATGCCATTATAGACACCTGATTTGCAACAACATCTAACTTGAACAAAGATTATTTTTCTGGACTAAAACTTTGTCATTTTTTTGTAATGGGACATATTAAATATTAATAATTTGACAAATGATACTTGCACTGCTTCACTGACTAACCTTTTTTGACAAATTAAATCTCATTTTTTATCAAATAAGAATGATGTTTTGACTTTGACTTTGTGACTTTTCCTTTACTTTCTGAACACACAAAGGAAATTGGACTTCATTTGATAAGTCCGAGTCATGAAGTCGTGTAAAAAAACATGGACAAAACATGTTACATGGATTTGTCATCATTGACAACTGTTATATAGATTTTTATAGATAAATGAGTTAGTAAGAGATGGAGTTGGGTGTATGGAGTAAATTAAATGGAAATGGTAACTAGTGTTACAATGCAGAAATATCAGTACTGAACACCGGTTTCAGTGCCTAGTGGCATAACCTCATTTCTTAATCTGTTGACACCTCTTGGGTGGATGCTTACATGAAACAATACACACAATCTGATACAAGTCTGTTGACACCTGTATCCCTGTTCTTCAAGCAGATTTTAGTTTACAACTTTAGCTTTGCTGTCCTTCACGTTAATTGTTACATTGTCCATTTTGTTTTGTATTGCACTTGGTAATGCATGGTTTTTATACATCCAAAGGGACCATGGGACCATACCCAACACCAGTGTGACTCGTTATTTCTAATACTAACCAATCAATGACAATCCAATACTAACCAATCAACACTTAACAATTTTCAGTTAGAAGTGGTTTATATATATATATATATACAGAAAAAACATATTGAACATACATGACTTGTGCAGTATAATTAATTATGTGTTTTTGCTACTGCAACTTAATAAAAGTAAACTATGAAGATAATAACTGTAAGTATTGAATGTGTTTTTCATTGCAGATAAAAAGATTAGGATGTTACATATTTTTTTCAGTAATCACAGTAATCACATGCAAGTGAAGAAGGATGAACTCAGCAACTACACAATTAGTATCAATCAAAATGCATGATGATCACATAATATTACAATTATTATTTGAGTTATTCCATTAAAAATGATTATCTAGGTTATGCAGCTAAATACTGTAAAGGGTCTGTATGAAAAAGGTCCAAAATAAACCTATGCACAAAACCTATATAACCAAATAACAATAAACAAAATGATTGCAGTAAAAATAATTGTAATCTTTTAATAAGCATGATTTACGAGATGAAGATGACATAGAAAGTTAATTGTTTTTTTGTAGAAAGTCCGTATATGAGCATTAGTGGGACTGAAGCTGTCAGAATAAACCCGAAACGCGTCATTGTTGTCATGTGGTGAATTTGGCCAATCGTGAAACTGCTGTGTCGTCATCAGCGCTCCTGCAGTCGCTCTGAATAAGCTGCGCTGGCTGAGTCAGCCGGCTGCTCTCGAGACGTTTCGCGGTACTTTGATGTCACACGTGACATTCACGTGCCGTCGGCGCCGGTTCAAGTCGGACACAATTTCTAAAATGCACTGCTTCAAGTCAGCCGCCGATCGGTCTGCGCAGCGCTGCATGAAGTCGAACGCACCTAATGCAAACTGCGCCAGAAAGAGAAATGATTAGTTCATCTTTTGAGTCGTTCGTTCGTTCGTTCATTACATGACAGCCCCATACGCTTAACCAATGCAGACTGCACCGGAAAGAGAAATGATTAGTTCATCCCCGAAGACTCGAAACAGGTCAACTAATTCCAGTACAGCGGCTATAGGATGTTGTGCATGCGCGACTAAACGAATCACTCTCCGTGACGACTCGTTGTTCCCCGGTCACATTAAAGATTCGTTCCAAATGAACGAATCGTTCAAGAACGACCCATCATTACACTTACGCCCTTTGGCTCTCAGCCCTCGATATATACGCACATTGTGCATATATCCATGTTTGAGTGCTGTGTGTATCTTGGATAGTTTAAAATTGTTAGAATAGATACAAAACAATCTTTGAAATTATAAACGTATTGTATTATATTGTTTTACAATACAAATCTATTACTTAAAACATTCATTATTAATAATTATTAAATTATTTGTAATACCCCAAGTCATGTAAAAAATGTTAAGTAGTTTCAATATAGTTAGCTACTTTTTGATAACAACTTGTAGTGTAGCTCATTGCTTTTTTGGAAGGGTAGCTTATCTGTAATCTAATTACTTTAACTTATGAGTAGCTTGTAGCTTGTCAAACTACATTTTTAGATTAGCTTCCCCAACACTTCTGCTAGTTTTATATTTATAAGTATGTTACAAATAAAATGTTGAATAATAAGACGTACATATTTATTTGCAGCTGGTCGTATTTATTTGAGATCACAGCCACAGGACTTTGCTAAACAACATCCATTATGATTTGTAGTATGAAAGTGTGCACATTTTATGCTTACATCATACTACTTTAGACAGAATCATAACTTCTATACATTTTACACTAAACTATGCAATCTGATGATCTTGCGGGGGCATCTATCTGTTTTAATTCCGGGAACGATAGCTCACTGGCAGATTTTTTTCTGTCTTGTTTAAATTTGCTTAAGATTGTGCTCAACCTGCACTAAACTTTAATATTAATATAAAACATAAAATTTCAATATAAAACTATAAATTGCAACATAAAACTTTCAATATAACATTTCTGAATAACATATACTTTCTGACCACAATTAAGATTATTTCTATAGTACTTTTCATAATTTTGAATTGTTGCAAACATGATGCTAACATGTTTTAGCATGATGCTAGTATGATTTAATATGATGCTAACATAACTTAGCATAAGTTAACATAATGCTAGCATGATTTAACACTGTGCAGTTGGTAGAGCATTGCATAAGCAGCACAAATGTTGTAGGTTTGATTCCCAGGGAGAACATGTACTGACAAAATGTATAACTTAAATGTACTGTAAGTCGTTTTGGATAAAGGCATCTGCCAAATGCATGCATGTAAATGTTAGAATAATTTGGCATGATGCTAATATTACTTAGCATCATGCTAACATGATTTAGCATAATGCTAGCATGAATTAACATGATGCTAGCATAATGCTAGTATATTTTAGCATGATGCTAGTATGATTTAACATGATGTTGGTATGATTTAGCATGATGTAACAATGTCCATGTTGGATGGATACATTGTACATGATGAACATATTGTAAATATGGCTTATTTAACTAGATGAGATAAAAGGTTGTTAATAAACTTTATGTTGGCTTGAAAAACCCTGGCCTGTAAGTTTTTTTTTCAATGTAAGTCTAAGGGGTGGTTGCTAAGGCGTGAACCTAAATATACTCAAAATAATTAAACTCTTGTTTAGTTTTAAACTCTTGAAAAATGTATTATCCGAGTAGTCATAAAAGGTGTTTGTTGTTGTATGGGCCCGCACACGTTTCAGAGTGCCTAGTGTGAGTACACCGTTAAACGCGTACATTATCATCATTATTAGGAATACACAGCAGTCATAATAGTAATTACAATTCAAGTCTCATTTTAATTGGTGAAACATTAAACCTTAACAAAGAAAACGATATTTCTTATTCACATTTGACAATATACAAATTCACGTAATATTACACAGTATTTATTGATAAATAGCATAGCAAATATTACACGCTTGCTGGCGGTGATGCCGTAAATGAGTCCTACCTGTCGCGACATTTCCTAGTCTGCCTTCTATAAAATAGCATCTTATAATTGTAAACCCTACATAGTTCCCAACAAAGGTATTGTTTAATATAAAACATGTTGAATATTCGCGAACAGGTTGGCAATAATGTAATTACGCTATTTCCTCACAAAAATAGTTTATGCGTTGTGAAGTTTCTTTTTTTTACATCCATTCAAAAATAACGGCCTCTTGTTATTTAGACATAATTATTGGCTTGCCTTTAAGCGGTTTTGACAGGTGTTCTTTACTTCCCCCACCCCTCCACTAGAAGCCGCTCTATTTTAACAAGCATCTTCAAAAAACATCGAATGAATGACCAAAGTTAAACTGGGAATTGTAGTTGTTCTAACTGTAACTGTTTCTGAATTCATTCATGTAGTTTTTATTTATGTAGTTTTACGTCTTTTGATACAGCAATACATAAAATCGCCTCTTTAGAGCCGTTAAACGGTTCATGTGTATTGTGCGTGTGAAGTTAAGTTTCGTGATGGGGACGGATCTAGAACTTTCCAGCCGCGGCCCCTCCCGCTTTCGCTCCACCCATAATCCACCGCGCGCCGCACCATTCTTCTCTCCTGTTCAACATGTCCGTGATTGAGGGTCCGTTAAACGTGCTCGGCCAGAGGACGACCGGCGAGTCCGTTCGGACTCAAAACGGTAAGTTCGACTGTAGTTATTCTGGATTATAAATGCAAAGCGGAGTGATAAACGGCTCTGCTGTGACGGAAAAGCCGCTGCGCGTGCTACTAGGGAGCCGCGCACCACGTGCGGTTACAAAGCATACCGTTTAACTCTAAATTAAATGTAGCCTTGTAACGTTATATACAAAATATACGCGTTACACAGCGAAGCAAATACATTTTTACGGCTTGCAACTGGAGTATTAATTGTCATAGAACAATGGACACAGTACAGTAATATGCAAGTGCGTGCTAAGCACAACGGCATGGCGCTTTCATGATCTGACGGATGTGATTTATCTGTTAATTTGCAGTCATGGCCGCTGCATCCATCGCAAATATTGTGAAGAGCTCTCTTGGGCCTGTGGGACTCGACAAGATGCTAGTGGATGACATCGGAGTAAGAGCCAACGTGACCGAATGTCACAGTCTTACACGTGATCTTTATCGTGTATTTAGAACGTTTCATAATGGTATTTTAAATTGTGATGATGTAGACATTATTAATGGGCTGTTTTCTGTTGCTTGTGGGTTTGAATTTCAGGATGTGACCATCACCAATGATGGTGCCACTATCCTAAAGCTTCTGGAGGTGGAGCACCCAGCAGCAAAGGTCCTCTGTGAGCTGGCAGAGCTGCAGGATAAGGAAGTTGGAGATGGCACAACATCAGTGGTGAGATGTTTGCTTAGTTGCTGTAGGTTGTGAATTGATTCTCTTTGATGTTGAATGTCAACTTAAGCTGCAGTATATGTAAGTATCATGAAAGTCTAAAACACATTATTGAGATGTTTACAGATATGCAGGTACATCACAGAAAGCAGTAATATTCTAAGTGGAAACTTATTTTGCGTTTTCAGGAACCATTTCACACTTTCAGGTTAAAAAGCAAAGTTAAAGCATTGCTTTAGAGCATTATATGTGACCCGATCTAGCAAAATGAGTCGGATGTTGCAAATTTCAAAATTAAGATGTTGGTATCAATAAAAAGAGGAGACCATAAGCTTTAAAATGATATTCTAGTCAAAGCCATACCTTGAATGGTTTTTAAAGATATACCCATTTAAATTATGGTCGTCTACTCTCTTTTTCAAATTAAAAACCTGAAAAAAATCGCATTTAAAGTTTTTTTTGCCTTTAAAAATCTTTTAAAATCCATTCCATTTAAATGTATAAACTATTTTACAGCTTAATTTAACCAAAGACATTTGTATGCATATAAATGCTATTAAACCAGGCTGAAACTCAATTATTTTAAAGTATTTAATAGAGCTTTGCAATATCGAATTTCGATTTTGGCTCCAAACAATCACAAAAACGGTATCAACAAAAAAAACGATTATTAAAATAATTACCATATTATGTTCTGCTATTTTGTCATGTGTTCTGAATGACATGCGCACTTCTGCTACGTAAGAGATGATGAATATTAGTAAGCAGGAGACTATTTTTACGTTCATTCATGTTAACTTTGCATAAAATGCGCATTTTAGGACAGGGGAATGATATACTTGCGCTTAGTTGCTCGCGCTGTAGAGAGCAAAACAGCATTTAATGTTTGAATTTCTGGATTAAAATAATAAAATTTTGAAGCCGATACTATCTTTACAAGCAGTTCATTATGAATAATAGAGCGTGTCACACAGCCTTGTGAGAATAAGATCAGCGCAATGCAGGGGACGGAAAGCATGCCGATGCGCTACAGGCTCATCGACAGTCAGAGATGCCGGTGCAGCTGTTTGTGGATTTTAGGGCTGCAACTATCAAATATTTTTGGAATCAAGTATTCTGTTGGTTATTGTTTTCATTTTTTCATGTGTCATTCGGAACACATGACAAAATAGCAGAACGTAATATGGTAAAATTATTTTAATAATCGTTTTTTGTCTCACTGTTTTTGTGATTGTTTGGAGCCGAAATTGAAATTTGATATTGCGCAGCCCTACGCTCTAAGCATCGCATTTTTAAAAGGGCACAACCCAACACGGAGCGTGCGTGTGAATTTAGTACAACTAGAGAGTTGTAAGTCAACTTTAATAGTCATTAAATACCTTTACTCAATTATCTGGACTATTAAATTTTGGGAGATTAGTTTTGAATGTTTTTTTTAAATTAGCTAAAAAAAAAACAATTGTTTTTTTTCATTGTTTTTTTTACATTATCGGCCTGTATCTTAATGGAACGTTGCGACTTCTGACTAATTTTGCAAGATCAGGCCACATGCATTTATGAAATAACTAAATTTTTCAATCAATGCTCAGTTTTATGCATTAATTATCAAAAGAGTTGGCTCTTTTGCGTCAGACAGCTATCAGTCTATTTGTTTTACCCTGACAGTTGTTAAATGTCTGGCTACACCCTAGCAATTATGTAGTGAAATTTAATAAGTAATATCTCAGCATTACAACATTGTAGGGTGGGCTTATTTGACTCGGGCTGTTAGTGGGCTTTGGGTATTGTCCTGGCAAGATCTTGGCCACACCCTAGCAGCCATTTAGAGCACCCTAGCATCCTCATAACATCACAAGACATTTTAATATATCTGTCATGTTAGCGTCATGCTAGCATTGTGATAAAACATGCTAACATTATGCGAAATTGGGTGAAATGTTAAGTGAAAGTGTCAGGTATGGTAATCCTGTGCATTGTTACATCACTGGTGAGGCGTGAACACACTGGGGGCTGCTGTGCACAGGGAGCAATCGGGGGTTGCTACCTGCCAGCACTGGAATCAAACCAGCAACTTGTTGATTGATTACAGGCCTGACTCAGTAACCGATAAGCCACAACTGCCCCCCAGAAGCATGCTAAAAGATGTTAGCATTGTTGAAATATTCTGGCCTGAGTTTTGCCTCAGCAAGCACCATTCAAATTTTCTTCAGAAAATGTATCTAGTTAGTGGTGCTTGTAAGTCAAAGCATCATTATCACTCTCTTGTGTACTACTTTCTCTGGACAAAATTTTGGTATGTTACTTGTCCCGCACCATTTGTCGTAAACCCATGAATGAGGGGTCAAATCAATGGGCTCTGTTCTGTGACTTCTATAAGCGGTCAGTTGTATGATTTTTTTTTTTTTAAAGTGTAAAAAATTCCATAGACCTAACATGAATTTTATGCTAAATTTTATGACATCATAGCTCCGCATCTGAATGTCGTATATAAGACCACTTAGGGGTGGTCTTATATTGCTTAGCAAGCATCAAGAAATTGTGACATTTAACTTCATAGCCGCAACCAGTTACAGTATCCTAGCAACTGCCCCATAAACTTTCACTGAAAGAATCCCATAGATTTAGGTACAGAATGAACAATATAAGATGAATGTTTTAATTACAATAAAGCTATAATTACACAACTTCTGTAATTTTGTAATTATAGCATTTTATAAACAATCAATACAGAAAGCTAGCAAGGCTACTGTCTGCGTTTAATCAGGCTTATCCACACAGCTCTCAAAACAGCTGTAATTGCTGCTCTTGGCATTGCTACCTACCTTACCCATGTGTCTTTTTTACTTTGCTGATGTGCAAATTAGCTTTCTTTATGTGATTACTGGATAACTCCTTATCTCCACCCTCTTTCCCCACTCTACATTCCCACCCTATTACAGTTTAGAACACCCCAACATTGGCCTTGACTTTTAACTGGAAAACTGCTGGTTCAAACTGCATGAATACAAGCAGTTTTTATATATGTTTTACCTATAATATTTCTGTCTAGATTTAGCCATGAAGATAGCTATGGAAGCTGGCAAGTTTAAGAAGATCTACAGATATAGCATTGAATAAATACTTGCTTTTCCTGTTATGGTACCACCCATCTGACCATTATCAGTATGTGTGGCTATGGGAACAGGATACAGAAGCTGGCTGTCATAAACAAATGGATACACAGATTGATATCAGTTTCACTTCATGTGAGAATGAATAGTAGAGACCCAGCCAACTGATGTGTGTGTTTATGGGGGTGTAGGTAATCATAGCTGCTGAACTTCTGAAGAGCGCCGATGAACTTGTGAAACAGAAGATCCACCCCACTTCCATCATTAGTGGATACAGACTGGCCTGCAAGTAAGAAGCACTTTCTGCACCAACATAAAGACCTGTGTGTCTAATTTATCAAGGCATTTTAAATGAATGACCTGCCTCTTCACTTCACAGGGAGGCTGTGAGATACATCAATGAGAATCTGACCATCAGCACAGATGACTTGGGCAGAGAGTGTCTTATCAATGCTGCTAAGACTTCCATGTCGTCCAAGATCATTGGAGTGTATCCTTTGTTTAACCTGAATTTGTGTTCACACTTTAAGCTTTGTGGGCAGATATTTTTTTGGTTGAATACTATAATTATATTTTTAGAATCACTGTTACTTTCACCATGGATTTATTATCAAATTGAAATGACGTGGATTAAATGTGGTACACTAATGTTTAACTTGTATATTTAAGCCACAAATTTCAATGTCAAATGTTTGTACAAAGACACTGTGCATTAGTGTGTGGAATGCATGTTTTTTTATTCTATTAGTGTGATGGTAATACTGTGCTACTTTCGTTTTATATGGTTTTGAACCTGTATGACTGACTTAAACATAAATAATTTAACAGTTGTACTTTTAGAGTTTGATGCTGGATAAAATGACATCTGAAAAGAGGATGTTGGTTCTTAACCTTCTGTCAGTGATGCAGATTTTTTTGCTAACATGGTTGTGGATTCTGCTCTGGCTGTGAAGTTTGTTGATGGTAAAGGTGTGCCTCGCTATCCCATCAACTCTGTGAACGTGCTGAAGGCTCATGGACGTAGCCAGAAGGAGAGTTTCCTTGTCAATGGATATGCACTTAACTGTACTGTTGGATCACAAGGTTCGTTTGTTTGTGTGTTTGTTTAAATTGAGTTGTTTTACAGGCCTATTTCTGCATTTTTTTTAGCCTCATATTTGTCATTGTTGATGTCCTTTTTTTAAAGAGGTTGAAAATAAAATTTGTATATTCAGGGATGGTGAAGCGTGTATCCAATGCTAAGATAGCCTGTCTGGACTTCAGCCTGCAGAAGACCAAGATGAAGCTGGGTGTTCAAGTGGTCATCAGTGATCCTGAGAAGCTTGATCAGATCAGGCAGAGGTGAGATCACACTTTTACAAACATTGAATAACTGAAATTTCCCATTTTAATTGCTGCCACACTTTCAGTGGTGTGTGTAGTTATACGCGTGGGATAAAGTAATCTGCCTAAAGCCATTCTTAGACACAGACACTCATGTCTTGTTTAATCTTTGGGCTGTACATTTTGATGTTAAGTATGACTAAGTTTGTTCATCACAGTACACAATGTTATATCGCTGTATGTAACATTTATTTTGACATTAACTATGTGGACATGGCAGTTTTTTAATAATCTAGTAAATGCTTTACAGGCGAAAAGTACTTATATTTTAAGTACCATCAGCATTATAAATGGTATATATTTCAGGACCTGCTCCATCTGTACCTGATGATACATTTATCAATCTAATTGGTGATTAATTTTCTTTGTCTATTGTTTGTTTCATAGGGAATCAGACATTACTAAGGAGCGTATTCAGAAGATTCTGGCGTCGGGGGCGAATGTGGTCCTAACAACGGGGGGCATTGATGACATGTGTCTGAAGTACTTTGTGGATGTAGGAGCCATGGCAGTAAGGAGGGTGCTTAAGAGAGACCTGAAACGTATCGCCAAAGCAACTGGAGGTCGGCTGGCTGTATCACATCTTCAACTAATTTATTTGTAGCATTGAGTTATGGGATTTAATTTGTTTAGTGAATGAAAGAATTGAAGTTGTTACATGGATTTAGAACCAGAACTAGAAACAAAATCTTTTTTTTTTTTTTCTCCCCCATTTCAGATAACAAACTTTTATTGTGTCCTTTAAGCCTAGAAATAATTTAGTATCTTTTATTTTAATGATTTTGCATTTGTCCCCCTGCAGCTACCATTTGCTCGTCTCTGTCTAACCTGGAGGGAGAGGAAACATTTGAGGCTGCAATGCTGGGTCAGGCAGAGGAGGTGCTGCAGGAGAGAGTGTGTGATGATGAACTCATCCTCATCAAGAAGTGAGAACCATTCTTTCCCTTTGAAAACTTACTCTATAATATTTTCTGTGGCGTGAGCTGTGATTGGATGTGCAAAACTGACTTTTCTTATGCTGGGGTGTTGTGGGTGGTTTCCAAGGTCTATGTAGTGCATTTTAGTGTGTTATGTAGCTACTGCGGGGGTATGGGTGTATTTAAAGTTTACTTGGTGTGTTGCTAGGTGATTGTCTGGGGGTTCTGGGTGGTTGCTGAAAGTCAAAACAGTCCAACCATATCTCGATGTTCCCCGTCTAAAAAAATGTACAATATAGCATAATTGTTTAAACAAGTTTAACCTTTTATTTCTTTGTTTGTCTTTCAGCACGAAGGCACGTACATCTGCCTCTATTGTCTTGCGTGGGGCAAATGATTTCATGTGTGATGAGATGGAGCGCTCACTGCATGATGCTTTGTGTGTGGTGAAGAGGGTGCTGGAGTCTAAATCAGTGGTACCAGGAGGTGGTGCTGTAGAGTCTGCCCTATCTATTTATCTGGAGAACTATGCTACCAGCATGGTAAGAACTTGGTCTATGTGAATATTTTAGTGTAAAACATTGTGTACGCAACCTATTATTCTTTTCTGATAAATGATATGCAGAATATGTGTGACACTAGGTCAAAGTTGCCGTTATGTCTTGGAGTCTGTATGAGTCACATTTTTAAGATTAGAATAGACTGCAAAAACAGTTAGAAAGTACAGATAATTTTCTTTATCATGCAGGTTTATTTTAATTTTGGGCTTACTGTCAAGCTTAATGCATTTCTGTAACATCTCACTTTAGCCCAAATGGCAGTATTATACATAACATAAACAGAAACAATGCATTAAATCAGTTACTTTAAAGTCCTACCAGAGGGTGCTGTTTATCAGTAAACCTAAAATGTTTACTGAAAAATGTTTACTAAAATAACCCAACGGTTATTAAATAGATGTTTAAGAAGAAAGATCCACATAATTGTACTCTTTTAAACCTTTTCCCATTTTAATTGCTGCCCTGCCTTTTTGATGGCGTGCGCAGTTATACGCGTGGGAGACAGTAACACAGTGCTGAGGAGTAAAAGGGGCAGATAACCAGCTCTGCTGACAGCTGCATCCAACTGCTTGGTATAAACATGCCTGAT
>JAZGTK010017804.1:0-12122 GCA_036877625.1 Ambastaia sidthimunki
CTCCAGTGGTGAGATGATGGGACTCCGAAACCTCACCCCTCCAGGACACCCTGAAGGATCTACCTGAGAGGTATGAGGTAAACCACTGAAGTGCAGCTCCTGAAATACCCATTTTCCTGAGGCTTGACAGGAGGATCTCATGGTTGACGGTGTCAAAGGCAGCAGACAAATTTTGAATTGTAATATCCATCTGGGAAAAAATACACAAGTCACAAGCAAATTATTTTTGCTTTAACCTAACAGAGCTCATATTGTAAATTCTATGCAGATTACGATATTTTTATTTCCAAAGATCTTATTTGTAATTATTACAGAACTTATTTACAATTGTTAAACTGTTATTGTGTTACTGTTATTGTCTGTGGTAGCACTTTGACATAGATAATACAGTAATACATACAGTAGACCTACATAGCACTAAAATATGTTACAAATAATAACTGCATTATATATTATACATTTTACATTACTTAACATTTTTACTTTAAAGTTTTTTATTTTGCTAGAAAACATTGCTAGAAAAGTGTCCCAGAATGGTACAATAACACAGAAAATAAGAGCAAGCTGTAAATATCATAAAATAATGTTATCTTTTGACACTAATATTGATCAATTCAAACACTGAAATACTTGTTTGTTGGTGTAATAAGATGTCACATTGATTTATGCCATAAAGCCTGGTAATTTTCAGGAATCGCTTTAATAAAATCAATAACCTTACTCACGTGTCCGATGTTGCTACTTGCCAGAAGTTTGATGTTGGAAATGATTATGGTACACACAACACGCTACAAAACAAATGTTTAACCAAAGTGCTGGTCTGAGCGTGCAGTTGGATCTCCGGGCCGGCCGCTTCACCCGACCCACCAGCAGGTGGCACTGTCTGAGGAAACGACAGGTCTGGAAGTGCTGTTCTGAGAGAGCAGGTCTGAGCATGCAGTTGGGTCTCCAGGCCTGCAGCTTCACCCTACTCAAAGCACGTGCCTATTATTTTATTGGTTTGCTTTATAAGCGAAGAGGCCATTTCATGTTTTGTTTGTTGGCCACAACGCTCACCAGCTACGATTCAGGCCTGCAACGTGGGGGGTTTGTTGAGACTGGTGTGAGTGTGTGATGGGGCCCTTTTTTTTTTTTTGAGTGATCCTATTGGAGAGGTATTACTGGTTTGTTTATAATCTGTCTGTATCCTGTAATTTTAAAACAAACAGGTAATAGGATTATTTGTATAGGGGAACATTCTTGATTTAATTTCATTCTTTTGTATTGTCAGAGCATTTACATGAATACTTTAAATTGATGTAACGGTAATACAATTGTCCATGGTATTTCAAACCTTCTTTATTTTGTTTATATATATATTTTTTCCTGTTTTCCTTTGATAAATACAAATACCCAATTCCTTTAACAACAGCCAGCTCCCGTATCTTCTGTTTATTTACTGTTTATTTTGAGTAGTTTAACCATATTATTATTTAATATTGATTCCACTAATTAATATTGATACTGGTAATTGGATAAGCTGCACCGGTGTTATATAGGAATAGTTCTTTTACCCAGGAACCCTTTCCCTGGCTATTTTTAGTTTACTTCTATCACACATAACAAAAGAGTTTAGGGGTTACATGTAATACTGCCCAGAATTTAAATATTCTCTCTGAATACTATATGTCTGTATCGACTTGGAACGACTACAGAGTCCATCAAGTCCACAACTCGCGTTCACCTCATTAAAGACTATCCATGTGATAAAGATGTGTTTCACATTTGTGTGGACATGATGTCAGAGCATAATCTGTCATTTACAAATGATATGTTTGACACAGTTAACCTGTATATCACACTCAGACAGCTGATAAACAAGATCTTGGTGTAAATCATTAATTGTATTGGACCTGAGCCTGTTTCACCTGTTGTAAAAGACAGAGATGTCTTTTTGTTTGTCCTTTGCCCAATTTATTCACAATTTAAAACATACTGTTTGTAACAGCCAATTGTAATATGTGTTTTACTTGTAATACCTGCATGATGCTTAGACAGATCAAGGATCTAGCTTCTTATTTTCACTTTTTTCAAACCAAATGTATTAGCAGACATTGTTTTGTTGTACATTCAGTAATTGTAAAAATGAGTAAAAATGCAAAATTCTCACATGTACAGTATTAACTGAATTATTTATTCAGATAATTAAAAAATCAAAATACAAAGAATACCAAACTTCACAATTTCACTGCAACTGTAACGTCATCTTAACATGTTTTTTTATAAAATAATTTTTTTTAAATAACAGCACCTGAACAGAGTAAAACAGTGCTTGCAATGTGAAATGTAAACAAGTAAACAACAAGTAGGCACATATTGGTCTGGTGTTTGTTCTAAACAAAAAATAATTTTACAAAATTCATTTGATCTGAAATTAGAAATATAACTGAAAGTCTGCTGGTGATACTTTAATGTTTTGACACAAAACTGAATGCATTTGGAACAACAGTAGTCCATTATCAGAAGTATTAGCAGTGAGCAGTGAGAATGGCCTTTACGCTTGAGCAATTGGAGCATGCTTTCTGTTGGTATTTCAAAATTTTGACCTTATAGCTTATAATTATGACTTTTTATCTCGTAATTTTGACTTTTTTTATCTCATAATTCTTCTTTTTCTTTCGGCTGTTCCCTTTCAGGGGTTCGCCACAGCGAATCATCTGCCTCCATCTAACCCCATCCTCTGCCTCCTCTTCTCTCACACCAGCTAACGTCATGTCCTCTCTCACTACATCCATAAATCTCCTCTTTGGTCTTCCTCTAGACCTCCTGCCTGACAATTCCAACATCAGCATCCTTCTACCGATATATTCACAATCATGTGAACATGTCCAAACCACCTCAATCTGGCCTCTCTGACTTTATCTTCAGAACATCTAACATTTTTATCTCATAATTTTGATTTTTAATCTCATAATTTTGACTTTCTATCTCATAATTTTGACTTTTTATCTCATAATTTTAACTTTTCATGATAATTTTTTTTTACTGGCAGAAATGGGCTTCCATATAAAACTACTAAAGAATATTAGGGCCACATAAAGATAAAATATTTTTTTAAATAAAAATCTCAGAAATTTTGAGATTAAAGTCACAAATTTGAAATAACTTCCAAGATTAAAGTCAGAATTCTGAGAAAAAACTCAGATATTTGCGAGAATAAAACTCGAGATTTTAAACTTTATTTCTAATTTCTGAGATTTTTTTCTCATAATTTAATAAAATATTTTATTCTTATGTGGCGCCAATACTTCCGTATAAAACTGACCTGCTTTTGAAGCCCTGAGCAGAACTGTTGCAACATTTCGCTGCTTCTTCTTGAAGTGCTTTCATTTCCTCTTTCTGCTCCAGCTGCCGCTTTCATCCTCGTGTGTCTCTTTAACCGCTTTGGCGGAGATTTACATTCATGAATGGATTAACGGTTTTATTATTATTTAGTTCATTATTTAAATGCTGAATTAGGAAATGATCACTTTAGTGTGTAGGAAATAATATAAAATAAAAATAATAAAGGCTTGCTGGCAGCAGTCCGGGTCTGCGTACACCTTAAGTGGACTGAGGGTGAGTAAAATAACAGTAATTTTTTATTTTGGGGGAAACAATTGCTTTAGGTGTCGGTTTAGTGTCAATGCTCCAACTTTCTGTACATTTTTATTTAAAAGGGACAGTTCATCAAAAAGTGAAAATTGGCATATTTTTGTAATCAAGTTGTTCCAGACCTGTATAAATAATTTTTTTTTCTGCTGAACACAAAAGAAGATATTTTGAAAACAGTTCTGGAGCACCATTGATTGACTTCCATAGTAGAAAAAAAATACAAACTGTTTCGTAGAAACTGTTTAATACAAACATTCATCAAATTCCTTCTATTTTGTTCAGCAGACAGGTTTTATTTAGTTAAACTTAGTTAAATTTAGACAGGTTTGGAACAACTTGAGTTACTGAAGTAACGAATTAGTAAATGAATTAAAAATAATGAACATTTGTTGCATTAGTTCATAGATTGAATTATTGAAATATCTTTAGTACATGGATAAAACATGAACCTTGAAATTTAATGAACCTGTTATGTCACAGTAATTACAATGCTCAAAAACATGTAATAATGTTTTCATTCCTCATTAATCTTTGTAGTAATACTTGTCTGTTCTTGACTAAACACACAATCTGTCAGTCACAACAGCACAAAGGTTTCAACACATCCATAGAGATCTAATACTAGTGAGGTGATACTACTGAATGTTGAGTATAACAAAACCAACAACACTAAAAAAGATTCATTATTATTATAGTACAGTTTAGAAAATAATAAACTACTTTTAATGCAACAAGTCAGACAGTACTGTGACCTTTCAAAAAACATGATGGCTAAATACTTTATACTTATGTTTAACATGCTGAAGTGATTTATGAGAGTATTATTGTGAGCACAAGTGAATACTGTTAATGTTTTGTGTGATCCCACAGAATCAGCCCGATCCTGCCCTTCCAGCACTTAACAAATAAAAGACCAATAAAGACTGTTTAAAATGCAGTATCAAACACGCTTGGACATTAACTCATTATCATCACTGCTACTATCAAATTGTGTTCAGCAGCAGCTTCATATCTGTAGGATTTTAATTTCGACTTAAGTACCCTGAATATTCATCGTCTCGCTCCTCAGAGTCAGAAATGTGATCAGAGCTGTGGGCAGGTGAACCAGAGCTGTGGTTAGCAGTAGGAGACCAGTCGTCTGTTCTGGGTTCCAGCTCATCTGTGTTACTGCAGGTCTCGGCTTCAAGCTGTTCTTCAAGAACCCCTCCTAAAGTCACCGAAAACAGGTTAATGTTTGTCTCATCCTCCACTCCTCCGCTGTCTTCTTGCTCCAAGTGAGAAGGGAAAGCTGAGCTTGAGTTCAAAAGTGGGTGTGTTTCCTGGGGGAGGTGATTAAACTCCAGACGGACTGTCAGCCCCCCCTCATACACACTGCAGCTACTGCACTGGCCGTCCATGTTGGAGGTGCAGCGTGGGTGTGTTTCTGGGATTTGGTTTATGAGAAAGCCAGAGCCGGACGATTGTGGAAAAATGGAGGTAGAGGACGCATGGCTATCTTGAGCCTGAATATGTGTCGCTAGACTCTCGTACATCACACCTTCTTCCTCCGCCTCTCCTTCTGTCTCCTCATGTTCTTCTGTGGTCCTGGTTATCTTCTGGAGGGAGCCTGTGTCCTCGCTGAGCTGGCTGAGGGATTCAGCAGTGGGGATGAGGAGAGCTTTCACTTTATAATGACTATGGAAGGAGCTCTAGAAAAGAACAGATGTTAGTTACCTGGCGATTGTCAACAGGACATCTAATCATGTCACTATGTCCTCTGAAGTTACATGATGCCTTATGTGAGAAGTCCTCTGAAGTCACTAAGTCCTCTGAAGTTACATGATGCCTTATGTGAGAAACACACCTAAATTGTACGTTGTTCTCTGAAATATTCAATCTTTAATAATCTCGAAAAATTCATGTTAGCAGGTGTTGGCATTTTATTAATTTGATTTTACATGAGAACTTGACAAATAAATCATCGGTCTATATACATGCCTCTGAGGATGGTACACAGCACCTCAATATTCTGAAGCAGATAAATAAGATAAATAATACAAACAGATGAACTGTGTAGACTGATAAATGATGGTTTTGCGATGTCTCAGATATGTATGCAATACTGCAGGTATCATCATATTTTGATTTGTACAATGACTGAACAACAATGCAGAAGAGAATATTTCTGTCTATGAGTATTCATTTCTGTACCATCTCCGAGCTACCAGTATATTAATAATTGTTGATTAAAAAACTTTGTGAAATCAAATGCTATTAACAAATTGGCGGACATTTTGTATCTTAGCAACCAAAGCCTCATGTACCCCCAGCTAGTGTTTTGAGAGTGCCCAATGTTTTCAGCTGCATCTGAATGCTTTAGTGGACATGAGGCCATACTGTGTGTTTTGTTTGAACATATCAAACTTCCTCTTACCAGAACTGCAGGTAGATCTTCTTTCAGAAAGAAGCGACACACAAGTCTCGGAATGATGCACATCACAAATAGCATCATCAGCAGACACAGGACGACAAAGATCAAGACATCTAAAACAGACGAACACATACTAAAATCCACCCGCTTCTGTCCAAGAAATATACTGTATGAACTCTGAGTTTATGAAAGATGAGCCAAAGACATTAGGTATGAGATGAACTTATTATAGGTCAGACTTATGTTATCTGTGTAATGCTGTTGGAGTCAGAAACAAACCCAAACCTTGAGTGGGATGTTTGATACCTGGCATGTTTTCTGCTTTAGTTGTGGAGGCACACACGGGTGGTCTCCTGGTAGATCTACGGTCAATGATGCTGACATTTACGCAGTACCTGTGGCCGGGCACCAGATCCGTCAAAATCACACTCTTTAAGCCCTCAGTGTCTGTGTGAAACTAAGGGAACAAATGCAAACACAAGAATGAATTCTCGGGGGGAAAAATTCTCAGTTTAAACAGTTTAAATTTCTCATAAAGTCTTTTAGTTTTCATTTTATTCGAACTTAAAGACTTTTCCGTAATTCAGAGCTGTAGTACAACCTGTGGCTGTTTTTTTTTATAAATCTCAATATGTATATGAAGAATTGCGTGCACATTTCAATGTCCGTCTGCACTCTGTAAGGTTTATACATCAGGCCTCAGAGCTCACAGATTGTGAATCCCTTAAAATTATTGTTTACATATGACCTAAAACATCATTAGCAAATGATACAAAAATATTCTTCTCATTTCTCTTCTATTACATATTGAAGAAAATGATCTAATATGAAATATCCGTGAGGGGCAAAAGCATGTTGCCATTTTACTGAGTTCAATTCAACCTGATTTTGGCAAGTAAGCGATGTTCCTAGGTCGACATTTTGTGTTGACCCTAACACCATTTCAACAGTACCTAACCCTGGTTATAAGCCAAAACTTCAGAGTAACTGTAAACGTATCCCCTAATTCTGGAATGTTGTCCCAGTGTCAATAATGTTGTTGACCCAGGAACTTCTGTCACTTGGCAAAATCAGGAAGGCCATAGAATTTACCATGTGTACTACTGTTATTAAACTCCAGTTGTTCTCAGTAAGAACTTACCTCAGCTCCATCCTCACTTGTGATATTCAGTCTATAGTTGAAGAGGAAGGAGTTGTAGATATCGTGGAGCTCAGGAGAGGGAGCTTTGAGGCTCACACAGAGCGAGGTGTTACAGGCCGTGACCGACAGATGTGGAGGCTCCAGCAAGGCTTCAAGAGAAGAGACGGAGACTAAGGTAGATCTGCACTGTAGGAGCTTTGCTTTTATCTGCCATGATGTTATGTGACCTCAGTTCCTTCATGCCATACAGCATGTGGGCACAGTCACCCCTCTGCACACCAGAGGCTGGTATGTCAATAAGGTTGGATATACATAATAATGTGGCACATAACAAATTGTTATATTGTTATAACTTAAATTGTTATAACATATTTGATGATATTTACTATCTTACTATTAACATTCAGCCCTTAACTGTACACCACTCATGACTGACATCTGCTAAAGGCCTGGCTGGTTCTGACAAGAGAATTTCTTTAAAATCAAGGAATCTACTGTGGATTTTTTTAAAAGGACACACCAATCAGAACTGTGTGAACTGAATAAATTGTGGTATCTGTCAAAGCAGGGAAGCAACAGACAGGGTCTAATCATGAGCAAAATATGTGCTCTGCTTTCTTATGAACTAGTGAGGATAACAGGACTGGACGGGACCGAGGACTTCCAGCTGTCCCAACACTGATACAGGAATGAAAAAGAAGCTTTTTGATTAATGCAGATCAGATACCTTTGTATCCAAAATGTATGATGCAAAAAGGAGATTTTTTTTAAATACTACACACTAGTTTTCAAACAAAAATGGTCATCGGTTTTCAGATGACAATAATTTTGATCATCTTGTTGCGTCTATTAAACATGCAAAGAGTACAAAAAAAAATGACTAAGAGCCAAAAAAGTGAATTGTGATATCGTCTGCAACAATACAGTACAAATTAGACGATATTCTTAACCTATGTTATATAAGACTGAAAAACATTGGCCTGCTAAATTCTTCCACTCATGTGTGATGGAGTGATGGAAGCTAGATCTGTGCTGTGAATGATCACATTCACTTCCATTTACTGCAGAAAAAAAGAGCTGTACATGTACCTTATTTTATGTCTGGAAACACAGCATAGATGTGACACTTTATCAAAATGTAAGATCTTGTGAGACTCTTACTGTTGTCAATGGGTCTGAATGGGCTGTAATAGGCAGGCGGTGAGGTCTGGTTGCCCAGTACTGCAGTCACACTGGTGTAATAGGTGTCCTCTGGATCATAAAAGGCTTTTGTAAGATTACACCTCAGTGGAGACGTCACCTTTTCACACACCACCAGCTGATCGCTAAAACACACAGTTTATACGGCTATTAAACCAAAATTATTCGACACACATATGGGAATAGAAAACATCTTTCTAATAACGTCAAGTAAGAAAACATGAGTTTTACAAGTGGCATAAAACACTGTATGAGATTGGAAAGCAGTAGAGTTCAACTAGAGATTTTGAAACTAAATGCTCTTTTAGACATTTTTATTTATGCTTTTTAATCTGATTTTCAAGTTTATGTTCACTGGTAAATATATCCCCACTGGTGACCCTTGTGTTGACCCGTATTCTAGGTTATATATGTACAGTTCTGTTAAAGGCAGGGTAGGGCTATTTTTCTGTTACACTGGCTGAAAGTTTCTTCACATTCTGATATCAATCACTGAGTAAAGTGGTCTAAATATATTTATATGAAAAAGATGCAGGAGCATAAAATGATTGTCCAATCATTCGGTCTGAATGCAATGATATTATGTTCTGAGTTCATGAGCTGGAGGAAGTGTGGCTTTGGAGAGCGCTCTGAAGCTTTTAAAGCTAACTTTTAAGGGTATTGCAACCAGGGAGGCTGAAATACTTTTTCACCACACATATTACACCACATCCCATACCTGACTGTGCGTGTCTTGACTGTGTAGTGAACACCATCAGGGGAGCCTGGTCCCATACTCCAGGACAGTAAGTGAACAAAGTATTGGGAAGATATACTCAAATTTACCGGGGCAGGTATGTCCATACATAAAGCTAATGGGAAAAAAACAAGAAATCTAGTCAAATTTCACAGACCCTTTAATTTCTTTGCATTCAATAGCATTCAGTATTCTCAGCAGCTATACTTACCGATGTGAAACTGAATGATGATTTGAAGTATTTCTTCCAGTCCAAACATTGTGGCTGACAGTCAACACACACTCATCTCTCATCCTGCCATTTACTCTCCCACGCGTTTCCCACATTCAGTCATTCTCAGACCCACAAAACACTGAGTTTTACACTATATGAAGCATTAACGCTTTGTAGACAACAGACCGCCGACCAGTGCAACAGACTTGGTTTCATTTTCTGTTTCTTCGTCTTCCGGTTTCCGGTAGATTTGTGGTCGTTTTTTCTTCTTGTCCTGCAGGCGGCGCTCAGCCGCTACAAAAGACTCACAGGACCGCGCTGAGATGTGTTCAACTTGTGCTAAGTATATTTCATTTAAACATACAAATAAATTGTCGTGATGACACAGAAATCCTGATGAGATAGACTTTACTTGGCGTATTAAAGATATACCTATACAGTCTACAATTCAGGCTGGAATTGGTTCAAGAACCAAATAGCTCAGGGTGCTTCGGAAAATAGTGAGATGGTTCACTAACATGAATAACTTTTTCTCTATGGGGGATCAAGGGACATGCTCCCACTTAACAAAAGTTTTGTACATTTTAAAGTTTCTGTCATCCTGACAGTAAAATTACGATACTAGCTCTATGAAAAAATTCACAATGGCACATTGTTATAAAGCAGCTGTACAAATAAAAAATATCCAAGGATAGTTAACAGTGAAATAAAATGAAGATTTATTTGATAATGAAAATGTATGAAAAGAATGAAAATTAAAAATTAATAAAAGATGCAGGTTGACAGGGCTAGACTGAAGCGTAGGACCTTGTACTGGTATAAGGATTGGTCACAGCCTTTTTCTTGGGCATGATGAAGGAGGGGCTGTAGAAGCCCCTGTTCATCTCAGCTGGAAGATTCTACGACTAGGTCACAACGAGATTCTCAAAGGTTATGACAAGACATGATACAACAATAAACAGAAAGTGAACAAGATACAAATCTTTTTAATTAAATTACAATTGGAATTAGAACAAATCTATAAATATAAAGGGTGCGCTTATAGGTCAGGGAGAAAGTGGTTGTGGAAAAGGCAAGTTGAAGTATTTTTTAATGTTGCAAAGAAAAAAATTAAGATTTGCCTTCTTTAAAGGATTTAAGTTAAATGAAAAAATCCAAATGATTAATGATTAAAGTTACATTTTAAAGTTTTAATTTTTTTACAGTGGACCCAAAATTAGTACCTCATTATGTTGAAAGTTATATGCCCAAAATAATAATATAGGTAATACTGTTTTTTTATTCACTTAAAAATGCAAAAGTTATACATTAACATTCCAGATATATTTTAGTTTAAGACATTTTAAACTATCGGGGTTTCACAGCATGTCAGGACCCACTCACTGTCATAATCATACTTTAGATTTAATACTATACTATGATGTAAATGTTGATGATATTAATATTGCCTGCAGAAGAGTGAAGACATTTCAGATCATTATCTGGTGTCCAGTTTAATACATTTACCCATGATTGCAGCTCCCTGCTACAAATACAGTAGAACAATAACTTTTGCCACTAAAGGTTGTTTTATCAACAATCTGCCTGAACTGTCTCAATTTGTTAGCACAACAGATAACTTTGAAAACGCTGATAGTGCAACAGAAAACATTAACTTTCTTTTCAACTAGATAAAGTTGCTCCCATACGCTTAAAGAAGATAAAGGACAGCAGCCCAATGCCTTGGTACAGCGAGCATACACACACCCTAAAAAGAGCTGCCCGGAAAATGGAGCAAAACTGGAAACAAACTAAACTAGAGGTATTTTGTATAGCATGAAAGGACAGTATTTCAAACTACAGAAAGGCTTTAAAAAGCTCCAAATCCGCCTACTTTTCAAATCTTTTAGAGGAAAATAAACACAACCCTAGGCATTTATTTAATACAGGGGCTAAATTAACCAAAAATAAAGCATCAACTGCTTCTGACACTTGTCAATATCATAGCAATGATGATTTTATGAATTTCTTTAACAAAAAAATATATACAGTCAGAGATAAAATCATAATAAACATCCAAATGGCTGCAACGCTATCGAAACAGATAACGCATCACAATTTGCCCAAGGAACAACTCCAATCTTTCTCAAGTATAAATAAGGATGCTAAATCAGCAACATGTACGCTAGATCCTAAACCTACCAGCTTACTGAAGGATATGCTTCCTGAAATTATAGACCCTCTACATCATATTATTAATTCATCACTGATGTTGGGGTATGTCCCTAGGTCTTACAAGCTGACGGTTATTAAACCTCTAATTAAAAAACCCTAAAAAACACAACTTGACCCCAGGGAACTTGTAAATTTTAGGTCCATCTCAAATTTACCTTTTATTTCCAAAATAATTAAAAAATTGGTGTCTCCACAGATATGTTCTTTTATGGAACAAAACTGTATCTGTGATAATTTCCAGTCAGGATTCAGATCATATCATAGTACAGAGACTGTTCTCATCAGAGTGACAAATGACTTGCTCGTCGGCTGATCATGGCTGGATCTCTCTTCTGGTTCTACTAGACCTTAGTGCAGCCTTTGACACTATTGACCACAGCATTCTGTTAAATAGGCTTGAAAATTATGTAAGACATAAATGGAACTGCACTGGCATGGTTCAAATCATATTTATCTGACTGATTCCAGTTTGTAGCTGCGAATGAAAAGGTGCCATATTAATCACAAGTTCAGTATGGAGTGTCACAGGGCTCAGTGCTTGGACCTTTACTGTTCACCCTGTACATGCTACCTG
>JAZGTK010017805.1:0-12122 GCA_036877625.1 Ambastaia sidthimunki
TCTCTGTCTCTCTCTCTCTCTCTCTCTCTGTTGTAGGAAGATGGGGACATCAAGGAGATCAACATCACACATGTGGTTAAGGAGGGGGCGGAGAAAGCAGACCCCTCCCAGTTTGAGCTGCTCAAGGTGTTGGGACAGGGATCTTTTGGAAAGGTAGCAACACACACACCTGCAGCACCTCTAAACTTGCTCTGCTGCTATTCTCCATCTGTAGAAAGATTGTATTTGTCAGTATTTGGCATGTAATAATATTTAAAGGGTTAAAACAGATTTCACTTCACTGGCTTTAACACATATGTGAACAAATTATGAGTAATTTGTGTCGTAATACTGACATTAGTCAGCAGTGACATGAAAATACTTTTTGAATCCTTATTCAGTTCCTGAATTTGGTGTAGCACACGGGTAGAATCAACCAAATTCAAAGATCTACAGTTTTTAATACCTTATTTATACACGTAATATATACACAGGATTTCAACATACAAGGATTTCCACCAACATTAAAATATTAATAATCAGTTACTAAAATCCTAAAATGAAATAAATCTGTACTGTACATTCTTACATACATGTTTAAATTGTAATTCAGCATCCTGTGGGGCATGACCAGTTTATAATTCAGATCATCTTTAAACGTAGTTTGTGTGTATTATCTGGGATTTCATAAAGGAGTGAGTTGCTTTCTGACACTGTTAGCAATGCATTGCAGAGTTAAATGTGCTTGTGTTGTGCACAGGTCTTTTTGGTACGGAAGATAACAGCTCCTGATAACAACCAGCTCTATGCCATGAAGGTCCTGAGAAAGGCTACACTTAAAGGTACAGCACAAGCACACACACCACAAACCACACACACACTTCCTTTGCTAATGTAAACATCACACCCACCTTGAGATTTACACAAACCGTGTGTATAATTTCTCTCTTCAAGAGCCAAAACTATCAAACAAGATTTGCTGCATTGATATGCAAAAATGCAAAATGTTTGTGTCAAGTTAATAAAGTAGTACAAGTGAATTTTAGCACATTCACTTAGTTAGCAAATCTAAATTCACAACATAACGAAACCTCCCCTGTGGGCACACACACATCCTGTGTTGTTTAGCATGCACCCCTTTCACAAGAAAATCCCACCTTGCTTTCATACAATGTGTGTTAGGTGCCTGTACGGTGAAATCTCTCAGTCTAACACCCCTTCTGAAACTATTCAGAAATTAAAGCGTTTTAACAGGAGCTAATGATGACATCACTTCCTCCATCAATAGTTGTTATATCATAATAAAAGCAGTTCTAACATTTCAGTGTTCATTGTGTAAAGTAACTTTTGTAAAGCTCACTGTCAGTTATTAGTTGTAGCTAATTGTTGCTTTTAAATAATTTTTACTTAAACGTGTGTGATTGTTTTTGCCACAGTGAGAGACCGCGTGAGGACTAAAATGGAGAGAAACATTCTGGCAGATGTTAACCATCCTTTTGTGGTTAAGCTTCATTATGGTGAGTTAGAATGACTCAGTATTACTAAGAATATATGAGCGTAAAGAGTGTATGTCACATGATAATAAGCACTATTAAGTCAGTAATAATAAAGCTTGTTGCTGAATTGTATGTCTGAGCGTGTTTTTATTGAGCGTTTTAAGTTTTTAAATTACTTTGTCTTCCAGAATGATTTAATACTTATTATATAATAATATTGTTGTAATATTTTTTTATTAGTAGGGTTTGTTAGTACAGAATTTATGTTGCATTAGATATCAAATGTTTGGCTTTAGTATAGTACCAGCCTCTAACTATATCAAACATAGTTATATGAATATAGTAAATAATTAAAATCAATCTTTTGGTAAGTTTTAGTTCCAGCTTATACCCCTAATACTGAGTGATACTTTTTAACAACGTGTGTGTGTGTGTGTGTGTGTGTGTGCGTGTGTGCGTGTGTGTGTGTGTGTGTGTGTGTGTGTGTTCAGCGTTTCAGACAGAAGGCAAACTCTATCTAATTCTGGACTTTCTCAGAGGAGGTGACCTCTTCACCAGGCTGTCAAAAGAGGTGCATTTATAATACACAGCAGAATATCCTCTATACTCTCACCTTAATATATTCTATGTGTTGACTCTCTCTCTCTGTCTGTGCTGTGCAGGTGATGTTCACAGAAGAAGATGTGAAGTTCTATCTGGCTGAGCTGGCACTGGGTCTGGATCATCTGCATGGTCTGGGCATCATCTACAGAGACCTCAAACCTGAGAAGTACTTACATTACACCCACACATCACGCTGATGTCACTACACTGTTTGAGAAAAGTATTTGTGAGATCTGGTATAGTTATTATGTTTTCATAATTCATATTTTCCAGCATCCTCCTGGACGAAGAGGGACATATCAAACTCACAGGTAACATTTAAGGAAGTGTTTTACCATTTAAATATGTGATGAACTGCATAAAGACAGAATCTGAAAAGCTGTTTGCATTAAAAAAGGGTGGGGCTCCAGGCCACACCCACCTATTACATCACCATCTTAGACCAATAGCCGTAAGGGGGTGTTTAACAGCTGGTACAAAGTTTTCCTGAAAGTTTGGTCAAACCATCTAAATTGATTCAAACATCCTTGTTTTGGCAATAATTTGTTGATGACATCACACCTGTTTATTCTTTCATTTCACCAGATGTATATTAAGGCCTTGAAGTTAATCAGTGTGCAAATGACATTTATTGTTTGTGACTTTAATTTGAACATGTTTGCTGTTATTTCTCAGATTTTGGACTGTGTAAGGAGGCTATCGACCATGAGAAGAAAGCGTACTCCTTCTGTGGGACGGTGGAGTACATGGCTCCAGAGGTGGTCAACAGACAGGGACACACCCACAGCGCCGACTGGTGGTCATTTGGGGTATTAATGGTACGTGCAGATGTTGAGTCTAGGAAGTGTTGTGGTTGCCCTCCTAAAATTCGCAATCAACAGTTTCGTTCCATTTCCGAATGTTGACTTTTTACAGTACAGTCTTCAAAGCAAGCATCAAAACAAAAATGTGTTGGATTTTAATGAGTTTTCCTGCTTGTTTTTGTGTAGTTTGAGATGCTTACGGGATCACTGCCATTCCAGGGAAAAGACAGAAAGGAAACAATGAATCTCATCCTGAAGTAAGAATCCATTGAGTTTTTATTCCAAACCCTCTTACATTTACTGAGTTTAATCTGTGATTTTGGAAATAGATCTCTGTGCAGACAAATTTGTTTGCTTTGCTTTATCTAGCAAACTGTTTGAGGTGGAATAAAAAATTAAATAGACTCTCAGCAGTGGGTCCTCATTGTGCATTAATGGTGAAGTTTTAACACTTCTTGATGTTTGATGCACGCTGGGTTTGTTCCTCAGGGCGAGGTTGGGTATGCCTCAGTTTCTGAGCGCTGAAGCTCAGAGCTTAGTGAGAGCTCTCTTCAAGAGAAACCCCACCAACAGACTGGGTAACATTAACACATACAGATTATATTATATGTTCTGTGTGTATTTGAAAATATATCACATCTTTTGTGATGGCAATTTCATTTGAAGGTTTAGGAGATGTTACTTTGAATTTATTTCAGGGTCTGGGCCTGATGGAGCTGAAGAGATCAAACGGCATTCGTTCTTCATGACCATTGATTGGAATGTAAGAACTTCTGCCTGGTTTCTACTACAGGAACTACAGGAACAAATATATTAAAGTCTCACCCTCCATCGTTTAGATCGGAGTGAAACATTTTCTGATTGTTTTCAGAAACTCTTCAGGCGAGAGATCAAACCTCCATTCAGGCCAGCTGTAGCCCGACCTGATGACACCTTTTACTTTGACTCTGAGTTCACCTCTCGTACCCCTAAAGGTGAGAGGTCAGATTATAGACGGTATCGTTACTGAGAGCCCTAACACATTGCTGAATATTCAAGTTTGGGTTATTACTTGCTTTATCTTAATGATAAATCTGTATGTTATTTAAATCTAAGTATCTAAGTTGTTGGTCTCTACATGGATCAGATGACTGGGAATGTCCTAATATAGACTTTGAGCTTCATGGTTTTTCCTCTGCTTGGACTTTCACAGATTCTCCAGGTGTTCCCCCCAGTGCAGGAGCTCATCAGCTTTTCCGGGGTTTCAGCTTTGTTGCCACGGCGATGCTAGAAGAGGAGGGTAAGATGGAGCCGACTCAGCCCCCTCCACACCCTGTGGTACAGGTGAGTGATCTGTCCATGTACGAAACCGTTACTGTTTGTTACCATTTTGTCAGGTTAAATATTAAAATTAAACATTTAAAGGATAACCTTAAAACTTTATAGGTGATAAGATGTGATGAGATTAGTGATGAAACCGTGTACTAAATTTTTCCATGCAGGGTAACATGAGTAAATATTATGGGTTATTAATTATCTATAAACGACCACTGGATGGTAGCATTTCTACAGCAATATTCTGATTCACTTTGTGTAAGAGAGACTGTAGGGCTTTTTAATGCGGTTGGAATAGTGGTTTAATGTTAAATGATGTGATGAAAAATGAGGTTATAAGTGCAGTAAATTCGACACAAAGTAAATGGCTTTTATCTGTTTTGTTCACTATTAATAGACCATTAGTGTGACATCATTCTCTATCGTGTAGCATTGTCTGTACTGTACATAAAATGTGTGTGTGTTTACCAGCCTGTTTGTCTGTATGTAAAAAAAAAACTAATTATAGCATAATATTCATACATTCATTCATACTTGTGTGTGTGTGTGTGTGTGTGTGTGTGCGTGTGCATGTGTGAATCTTAATTGTTGTGCATTTGTCTCTAAGTAGCAGCTTCATGGTAAGAACATCCTGTTCAGTGATGGTTATGTGCTAAAGGAGGACATCGGCATGGGCTCCTTCTCTGTCTGCAAACGCTGCATACACAAAGCAACCAACACAGAGTATGCTGTGAAGGTTAGAAGTCCTCAAACAGACCCCTCTTATATTACTGTTATATTATATATGTAATATTACTGTACTAGTACTGAAGTAATTGAAATGTCTTTCTGGCTTTGACCTGCAATTATAATTATTATTATATATTATATATATTATAGTCAGTGACTATATTTTATCCTTATAGTTTTTAGTTGTTTTCTTATAGTTGCTTTTAAAATAAAACAGAAAATCTTTTTATTTATAAGTAAATTTGTTTTTAATTGTTTTTTTTGTAATGACTGTATGTTTACTGAAAGGCTATTGTTAGATCAATGGGCTGATTCATCACTTGTTTAACTAACAGATGATTGATAAAACCAGCACTGACCCATCTGAAGAGATTGAGATCCTGCTGAGATATGGCCAGCACCCCAACATCATCACTCTCAAAGATGTGAGAACAAACACTTCTGCCAGAACTTGCAATGCAGTTCACTTGTGTGATACATGCATGGCAGCTTGTGTTAGCAATGTCTTTCTTAAAATTGTGAGAAATGTGAGAAAAATGTGTTGTGTTGCAGGTGTATGATAACGGGAAGCAGGTTTATCTGGTCACAGAGCTCATGAGAGGAGGAGAGCTGCTGGACAGAATCCTCAAGCAGAAGTTTTTCTCGGAGAGAGAGGCCAGCGCTGTCCTTCACACTATCACAAAGACTGTGGAATACCTGCATTCTCAAGGAGTGAGAAAATGCACCATCACAATTATCACAAAAATTCACCATCACAATCCTCTCCAAAGATTTCTATTGTGTAGAGAAATATTGTCTGTAGTTGGCAAAAATGACACTATAATTCACAGCTTGTGGTAAAGCCTTGTAATCTTTTGCTCCCCATGGCTTTGTTCTAGACCCGTCTCTGTTTTTAGCACTCAATGTTATTTAATAGTGGTTTATGTGGACCCAGAAGTACCACAGTAGAAACAAGATTTTTAAACTAAAAATAGTCAAATACATTCAATTAAGCCACTCTTCCCTGAAATCTTAACATAATTTCCCTGGTTTCCTGCAGGTTGTGCACAGGGACCTGAAGCCCAGCAATATTCTGTATGTTGATGAGTCTGGAAATCCGGAATCTCTGCGCATCTGTGATTTTGGCTTTGCCAAGCAGCTCCGGGCAGACAACGGCCTCCTCATGACACCCTGCTATACTGCCAACTTTGTAGCACCTGAGGTGAGTGTGTGGAATGCTGTGGAACAAACTGTGGAATGTTGTATGGATTAATAAACATATTAAATCCTCATGTTTTGAACTATAGTGATGTTGAGGAGAAAAGGGGGTTTAAAGAACACATCAGTTTGAACTGTAAGGGCTTCTTTACAGGAATGAATTCTAGCAAAAGTACAGTTTGATTTATGTGCCGTTATACTCAGTAGTAACAGTAAAATATGAAGTTTTCAAGATTTTTCTCAATAAGTGTCTTGCCTATTAAGAAGGTTTGTGTTGCAGGTACTGAAAAGACAGGGCTATGATGAGGGCTGTGACATATGGAGTCTTGGAGTATTATTATACACTATGATTGCTGGGTAAGAGCACAAATACACACATTTTCTCGCGATATTAATAAATACTATTAATATTCTCACATAATTTCACATATGAACATTGTGAAAACGAAGGCTAAGTAATTTTCCTTATTTAACTCCCACAGTTTTACTCCATTTGCCAATGGTCCAGAAGATACTCCAGAAGAGATTCTGAGTCGGATAGGGAATGGTCACTTTACCCTGACGGGAGGCAACTGGGACGCAGTGTCCGATGCAGCCAAAGTAGGCCATGACTCCGCCCCCATTCACACAGCCAATCAAATTGCTGCCTAGTTCTCCCTCACACACATGCTTTACCCTGTAGGGTTTGGTCTCTAAGATGCTTCATGTGGACCCCCACCAGCGTCTCACAGCCAAGCAGGTTCTGAAGCATCCCTGGATTGTTCAGAGAGACAAACTTCCCAACAGTCAGCTACAACACCAGGATGCCAAGCTTGTCAAGGTACCACTGCCAAAACTTAATCCAGAGTCTTTATTGAGGCTCTTATATCTCGCTTTCTGATATTACTTTGGCATGTCGTCTCTGGCTCATTCTCCTTCCTAGTTCCCTGTGACACAAATAAACATTTTAAACACAAATTGGGGGAAAATAGCAAGAGTTTTTATCCACTAAACTGTAGGACAATAATAATAATGTCTACATTGTCTGTGACACCATTACAAGGTTGCGAAATGTAGCTGGTACTGAGCGTGAACATTGTTGTGTAATTCTTCTCATAGGGAGCGATGGCAGCAACATACTCGGCACTTAAGAGTTCTCAGCCACCCCCAGAGCTTAAACCCATCCAGTCATCCTTCCTGGCACAGAGACGAGTGAAAAAGCTGCCGTCCACCTCACTGTAGAGAATGATGGAGGAAATTTGGTACTCCTGACTAAATGCAGTTTGGGAAAGGGATTGAGGGATGAAAGGACCACACTGAAGTTCTGCTGACTAAAGACAGTCTCTCAAACCTGCCCGTGTCATCAGCACTATTGTGGAGCTGTCAAGCACGCTAGGCAAGGGAGATGATTGGCTGATGAAGTTTGGGGGTGGGGCCAGTGAGGCTTCAAAGTCCCTTAGGAGTTGGTGTGTGTGTTTGAGGAAAAAACAGGTAAAGGATACTGTTATTAAACAGCTGATATTGCCAGTGCATTTGTGTCTTGGTACTGTAATCCCTAAATGTCAACACTGCTGTATTCAGAGTTTTGGATTTTTTGCTTTCATTTGCTTTTTTGTTTTGTTTTTTTGTACTGTTTTTTTGTTTATCTGGACTTTCATGTTGATTGCATAAGATTTATCTGTGTACAATAGGTCTGCTGTACTATTTGTCTTAGCAGGTTTTCAGCTGTTTAAATTTAGGTTAGTCTATCATAAAGTCAACTTCCTGAAAGCAGGAGAGAGAAAAGTTTCAGTGTAGTATGTCACCCAGAAGAATCAGTTTAGGGTTAAAATATCACATTCACTTAACATTTAGGTTAATGGACAGGTGAACAAGCTCACCAGATTATAAAAGGGTTTTCTGCATGGGTTTGTAAAATACAGTCTCAACGCTTTTCTTTTTTGTTCTCAGCTCGGCACTTTTGTTGGTGACCTGTCAGCACTGGTTAAGACTGTTCAGACACTGTTGTGTATGTTTATTAACAAAGAAAAGCAAAAAAGAAAGTGAGATACTATTTGAAGCTTGTGGCATGGTAAAGCGTTGCTTTTGTACGCCAGTGTTTTTTCTGCTTATTGACTGCCGTCTTCTGTGCTCAACTGTGTTGTTGTTGTTTTTGATAAAAGAGAAGTTATTTTATATTAGCACATTGAGCACTAAAGTGTATAAATGTGACAGCGGAGGAAAAGATGTGTATATTTTTACCTGGTCTGTCTCATTAATTCTCAGTGTTCAGAAGCTAATTGTTGTACAACTATAGACTGTATTGTGCTCAGGCTTTTCTCTGCAAGTCTTGAACCTTCATTAACCTTCATCTTCCTCAAGCCAGTGTTATGCAGTGAATTTGAAAAGCTATATAATGACAGTTGACCAACTCTTCATTCGTTTCAACCATTTTTTTCCACACATACATGTGTTAAACAGACCTGTTTCATGAAGTATACATTTGAACTCTAGAACTCTTATGTTCTAGAGTAATGCATGTGTAGCCTATAGATTTAAATGCATTGTTCAGCTATTTTTTAAACTGTCCACATTGTTAAAACCTTAAACCATATATATTTCTCCTCTTAACTACATTTTCCCCCAGACTTTCTTTGCTCTTTATGTGATACTTTTTCCTGGCTAATCTTTAAAAAATCTGTTGTAAATTAATTTGTCTTTGCTGGGTGTCACAGCGTTCAGTCGTAATACTGTGTTAATGTTTTTGTCTCTTGCCTGATGTTATGGTGGGGTGGGAGATGTTTGTGGTAAAGGGGTGTAAATTATTGCCCTTTTGTCTACAGTTAAGGGGCTGGATGTAAGAACCTTCAGCCTGATGCCTTTCTATTAAAAGAAAAGAAAAACATTTGGATAATCATTCTGTCTCGTCGTCTTGTTTGGAGCTTCAATGTTGAATTGTAGTTTCAGACTCAGACTGCACACCCACAGGCTGTAAACATTATATATACATACATGCATATATACACACACACACATAATTATATACACTATGAACTTTTACATTTTCTTGTCTGGTTCTTAGAAGTGGTTTGTAACCTAGACAGTTTGTTTTACAGTGAATGCATCATAAGTGCATCTGGAGCCAGGTCAGATCTCTACCTCTGAATCTCTAGCACGTTATATTTTTAATCTCCTCTTTGGATTAACATTCTAAAAGTCAGACAAAATAAGAGCTTTGAACATCAGAATTAGGCCATAACATGCTGGGATTATTTAAAAGCCTAAATCTATAATGAGTGAATGATAAAGGACAGAATGTGTCTGTATGGTTGTAATCCAGTCTTTTATCTATTGCTGTTCATCCAACATATTTAATTGGCAGAGCAGTGCGTTAGCAGTGCAAAGGTTGTGGGTTCGATTTTTCCGGATAAGTGCCAAATGTATAAATGTGATGTCCATATAACCACACTCAAAACAGTCAAGATTTGACCCTCATTTTCAGTGCAATGTCATGTTCTCTCTCCGTTTCTCTCTAATGTTCCCTTAACATTTAATCACTGATGTAACATCTGCAGCACCTCTCAGAACATCACTGATAAATAAAACCACAAACGCCCCTTAACTGCTCTAATCCCAGATGGATGCGGCTTTTAAAAGTTATTTAAAGCATGGCTGAGTGATTCTACCTCAACACTGTCTCAACTTTTTGTCACTGGCAACAACAAGAGCTTATCAGGCTGCTTGTATTTAAAAACAAATGTTGGTCAGATATGCTGAGCCATGCTCATCATTTGTCCACTGCATTTATTTTGTCCACTTTGTGCAAATACACTGGAGCACACTGTAAATCATAAACACACAACCAGAGCTGTGGACAGCACTGCTGCATCCAGGGAGGAATTGTGGGTAAAGTGCTCAAGGGCACCTCAGTTATTTTCTACCAGCATTAGGAATCGAACCAGCAACCTTTGGGTTACAGGTTTGACTGTAACCAGCGGGCCACAATGGTCTCAACCCTGTTACAACCCTTATGAAAATTAACAATGTTTTTTTTTAATTAATAGTAAAGTAATCATGGTGTTTTTACAGATTGATTACCATTTGTACAACCTCAAAGAGTGAAAGAATGAGAGAAAAAGGGAAGAAATGCAGAAAGATAAAATAACTTCAAAGAGAACATGAGAAAGAGAGAGAGACACGAATGCATGTGTGTTATGGCCTCCCACAAACCACCTGATATCAGGCTGCGTTGCTAAGGGCAACACAGAGGGGAGGGGACATGGGATTAGTGGTGAGGAAGGATGGTGAAAAAAGGAACAATTTTTTGTCTTTTTTCATTGCGTGAGCTCGCACAGACATCTGTGGGGGACATAAGAGAGTGAGACATGGAGGGAGAGAGAGGATGCTGAGTGGGCAGGAATACAGGACCTGAGCATCCAATCAGCTGCAGTTAAGTCAGCATCCCTTTGTCCAATAGGGTGTGACGAAGCTCCTCCAGTGTGAGGTAACAGTGCTGGTGTCTTATTAATGAATGGAGCGTCTCAAAGGCAGCAAAACAACGCTTGAGCTCTCTCTCCCTCGACGGAGGAGACATCACAAGAAGACCAGCACAAGCACTTCTCACCTCAACGATAAACAACAACAGTTACCATCCACAAACATGAAGAAACACCAGCACGAGGAGGACAACTCTGACAGTGATGGAGAACCCAGTGTGGAAGATCAGGAATCTCCTCATCCTGCTGGATTGGAGGTCCGTTCCTCTTCTTCTTCATCTAACCTTCTCCGACCCTTACCTTCTCAGCGTAGATCCATCTCCATGGGGGACTTTCGAAGGGTCCCTGCAGGACAGATGGGCTCTGGGCCTCCTTCCAGTGCTGCCACTGCACCCTCTTCCAAACTGGTGACCCCCAGCTCCAGCATGGAGTTTGAAGCAGCTCGTCGGCGCCTCCTGGAGGTGGAGGAGAGGCAGCGCGTCATCAGGGAGATGGAGAGACGACTGGAGGAGCTGAGGGAGGTGTTTGTGCGCTCCGAGCAGGAGGCCGTTGAACACGGGGAGCTGGTGGCACGCATTGCCACCGCAGCCCAACAGGGAGAGCTGTACGTGGCGGAGAACGGACAGCGGCTAAAAAAAGGATTGAGGTTTAAAAGGCACAGACCTACTATCGTATTCTCCTCAATGCTCGGACTCAAAACGTGCCTTCCATGGCCCGTCAAACTCAAATAGCAAAACCGCTGCTGCTTCCTCAGTGAGTCACCGCTGTCACACGTCACAACACGTCTCTTCTGAAGGACGTCAAAAGCTCCTTCACTACTTGCTGTTAGTCAGGAAATGCTCTTAAATCCTTTGTTCTTTATCTGTATATATTTGTTAACCGGGAATTGGTGCTTCATTTAAGCTAAAAGGGAGGCCATTAAAATGGTGCAGGCCTCATATTTGCTGCTCGAACCTGAGATACTGGGCATTTGCTGTAATGTGTATGTGACCTTTACTGACGTTTAGAGCTCAGTGCATGTGTTACACGTTTTCGGGGTTGATTTGTGGGGAAGTATGCAGAGAGAATTATTCTGTGTGTGTGAGAATGTGTGAATGACAGAAAAAGAAATGGGAAGAGAAGGGTGCTTTTCTACTACAGGATGTCAGTCAGGTTTAGTTCCTTTTGTTTGGTCCACAGAGATAAAACAAGAAGGTTTTGCATTAACTTCCTGCTGCTGTAATGTAGAGCGTGTATTTTTGAACCTTTTGTTTTTACAGTCCAAGGGCACAAAGTTTGTTGAAATGATTGTAGGATTTCTGCACAATCACTTCTGTAGAGGGAATGGGGGCTTGAGGAAAAAGAGGCTCTTATTTTTTGTGCCGTTGTTTTCCCAGCATGTGTTTAGTGTCCAATGGCCCTCTGTGGATGGAGGAGAGCAGTTTCTCCTTAAACATTCCATCTGTGGCCTCTTTCGTTCCCCTGTTGCTTAGCAACCTGGACTGACTCATTTCTTTTAGAATGTATTTCGACAGATCGTCCAAATCTACAGCTCACGAATGACAGAA
>JAZGTK010017806.1:0-12122 GCA_036877625.1 Ambastaia sidthimunki
GTTTTTTGTTAAATATCATATATCAAAAACGTGATTCCTGCGTTGTTAGTGGAACGTTTTAAAAACACTACAGAATTTGTAAAACGTTTAAATACCATTCATGAACAATAAACTAAACAATAACGTTAATACAACATCTGAAAAAACATCTGTTTAAATTTATATCTATAAATTGTGGGGGGGTGAAGGAATGAGGTTCGTCTTGACCTCTGACCTATTTGAAGTTCCCAACTTCAGTCTGATCTTCCGAAGCGCTACTTCCTGTCTCCGATGTGATAATCGCTCCTGTAGGTCCGGCACTAAACCAGCCGTACGCAGCATATGGAAAACGTGGAAACATTTGCCTCCTGTTCAAACATACATCAAAATTGCTTCCAACACCTTTTCTCTGAAACCTCACAGGCCGTTCTCAGTAACTGGGGTTGTCCCTTCAGCTCTTGCTTATTTATGTCGTTTAGGGATGCGAGTTAAAGGATTAAATAGGATACACATGGGAAACAAGTGTAAGCACCTCTCCCCTGACCTTTTTCAACATTAATCAGAGGACGGACACGCCGCGGACCTGGAAGCTCGCCGGCTGACTCCGAGCAGCTGGAGAGGAAGGAAGTGAGAGTGTCCGTTTGTTGCCTTTTAGGAATTAGATGGGGGAAAACCTAAGACTATTCCACTGACCTGCTTAAGAGAGGAGCAACAATTAACCCAGCTAATAATTTAAGGCTGTAAAAACTTTCCCTGACGTTTCCATTAAGTAACAAAACCTTTAAAATGTTATTTTAGTTTTAGGAATGTTCAAAATGTCCAGGTTTTTAGATATTGTATTAATGTAAGGGTTTATTTATAATAATTTGATTACATTTTTTTTAATTCTGTAACATTTTTGAAATGCTTCACTAACAACTTAAATATATAAATATATTATATATAAAATATATTTTCTGCTAGCGTTACTGCAAGAACTTTTTTGACAACTTCAAAGGAACTTTTGGAGAATGTTCCGAGAATGTTCGCTGTTAGCTGGGAAACCTAAGTGAGCTCTGAGTTAAAAAGGCATTGCAGGAATTCCTGAAGTTGTCGATTTTATGACATCGGCCAAGTGGACAACAACACCACCTCTGTCCTTCAGTGACCTCACAGCCGGGCTGTTAGACTCGGGCTTTACTGGCACCAGACAGCATGCAGCTGAGAGTTACGTCATCTTACACTCACAAACACGGTTCTCAAAACACGAGCGCTCTGGTCTGTAACTACACAGTAGCTTTTACTTTCCACCATCTCGTCTTGCTTTTAAAGTTCTGGTCTCAAACTGTGGCTCAGCCACAGACCGTCTGATGTGTACTACACACAAAACCGAAGAACACAAATTGCAAGCTTTTATCAGATTGCCTGACCGCAAAACACAACTTATGGGAGTGAAAGTTTTCAGAAACCAAAACTGTATTTCAGTGGGTTGATATTATGACTGCTTGTAAGAAGTTACTCGATTTGCAGATGTTTGCTAAACCTTTTAAACGACACATAAAGAGTTTTGTTTGAGACTTTGAGGTCATTGCATGTACAGCTAAATTTGTAAAAGTCTCGTGGAGACAGATATAATGAATGTTATCCACTCAAACACAGCTGAAATTTCTATTGACTTTCTCGTTTCTGCATTTTTTGCTCCTGACGATGGAAATAAGGAACTATTACAGCTTGATCAACCCCCCATGATAAGATCAGGCAAATACAAACATTTTAAGAAAGACAAAGACCCTTGTGGAAATGATAAACAACTGTTATGTTTGACCCACATTTGTTTCCTGTCATTTAAAGGCCAATCATAAAACATCTTTGTCCACTTTTGCTAAAGTCACCCTGATAGATCTTACGCCCAGTGTGCCAGCTGTTGTCAAGATAAATGTGCAGTTAAAGAAGACAGCATGTGTTCTGATTGAAATAAGTCTGTAGCAGATGTGAAATGATGCTGTCCATCACCCTCTTGCAGACACAACATGGTTGGAAAAGACCATCTTATTTCACCCACTTCTGTCTTCCTGTAGTTGGTGCATTGGTCCATCAGAAATGCAAAACACATCATAGTTATTCCTGCACAGGGCTGCTAAACAACCACTGCGGTGCTAATAAAACCCAGCTTCTCTCCTGATAAACAGAATCGCGAGAGGTTTTGCATAACTACTGATCTGCAGTCAGCTTTACTGTGTCAAACCCTGCTGAATGAGTCATAAAACTGATCTCAGATCAGCACAAACGCAGCTGCTTCTCGCTAATGCAAATTCAATCAGTATGTGATTCCTGCAGTCACAGAACTTCTCAGTGATGTCACTGAAGTTTAACATGCAGGCGGGCTAGAAACGCGGGTTTGACGTAACTGTGTTTGACATACAGAGGGGGCCGTGACACCTGGGACGAGAGAAGAAGAAACCAGAGACGAAAGCAATGATCAGAAACAGAACCAATCATTTATATTATAAAAAGGGGTCCGTGGTGGGGGGTGAATAGGTTGTATATTTAACCCAGAACAAAAAGTATTGGTTTGTTTTTGTCGCTTATTTTCTTCACAGGTCTCAGAATGGCCGCTTGATAGGTGCAAAGGTTAAAGGTCAAGGGTTTAAACCTTAAACTGACTTTATGCAACCAATAGCCCAGCTAACACGGAACGTTCTCGGAACGTTGACTAATGTTGTTTGATATGAGTTTGACTCGTATGGGCATGTAAACAGCTTGTGTGGCTGTAGTTTCAACTCTTTTGATCTGTGAGTTTTAAAGATCACATTGTCTCAGCAGAAGTCTCTGCTCTTTAAAATAATCACAAGAGGATTAAACCCTAATAAATGTCACCCAGAGCTACGTATGTTCTTCCTGCAGGCCCTGCAAATGACTCACTGTATTTATAGGTCACTAAAGGTTATTTGGACACATCCACTTAAGTTGCTGAGGTTGCCAGGAATTTAAAAAGCATTAATCAATGTTTATTTGTTTGATTAGACAATTCAATCTTATCAGAAATAAACATGCTGTAAAACTGAACTAAGACTTTTTCTTTTCTAGCAATCTGTGTTTGATTGAAAGAAATTCTTTTATTTGTATCCACACACAGATCTTTCTCACGCATATATTTACATTCCCAAAAGAACATAATCAGCAAACATTTAAAAAAAACTTTATTCAGACATTTCACACACAGGCCGTCGCAGTGAAGAGAGAAAGACGATGTAGATAAACAGAGTTCCTTCAAGTATCAGCACGAAAAAATAGACATTTCCAGAGATCACTGTAAGAAAAATGATTCTCTGAACAAAATGTACAAACAAAAATTGCGGGTACAGCCAAAACAAACTATTCACTAAGCAATGACAAGCAAACAAACAGTTCTCTTGCCTCTTTCCTAAAATTGGAATTTTTACTTTTTTAAGATATCGAAGTGGAATTTCCATGTCTGAAGTCCTTTAAATAGAGTTTTTCCGTAGTGATTTTGGCACAGTTTTCTTGTCAGCATAAAGACAGTTTTTATCCTCGGATTGGTCCGTTTTGAGTTTGCTTGCAGTGATTTTTAAGCAGCAGGAATGCATGACACCAGTGGGACATGTGAAGACAGCACACATACATGGGAATGTTTCAGTGAACATCCTCCTGGAACGCATGGAATCGTTTAGTCACCCTCGGCTGAGACTCCAGTGTTAGAATCTTTTCAATCGGAAAGGAGTGGCATTTGGACCATTGTGTGGGCCGGTCCCAGTCGTATCCTTGGATACAGCGGTCACGTTGACTTCCTGTATAAATTTTTATCCTGTTACTCCTCGGAGGGCTAAATTAAAGAAGCGAGAAGCAACCAACCGGAATGTTGAATAAGAAATAGGTGTGTTATATCCTTGGGATATCCGTGGTTCTGTTTCAAATCAACCAACACCCATAACTCAAAACCTGTAACTTTACTTCCAAAACACTCATCTCTGAGCGAAATCCACCAATCACAACCAATTAACAAGCTTTATGTTAATGAGTCTCATTCTTAAATATTCCTGCAGTCTTTATAGGCCAGTAGATATGATCTGTACATGGATTATATATCCAAACCTGCTGTCCTGAAATGTGTTATATGTGATGTTTTTGGGGGATGTTAAGAACGTTTCCCTAATGTTTCCATTAGGTAACAAAACGTCACTGCTTGGTTACAATTTTAAAAAATTTGGAACGTTTTTTAAACGCTGTACTAACAACTTAAGGCTAACATTTTTGATGTAATATATAACATTAAAATTCTGCTAACAATACTGCAGGAATGTTTTTTCATGACTTTTGGAGAATGTTAGCCAATGTTGTGAGAATGTTCCCTGTTAGCCGGGTAGACAGTTTGTTTAATCAGAGGTGACCTGGGTCATAAAGATAAAAGATAAGCCAAACAAAAGCCCAGCTCACCAACCCCAGATGTCTTTTTAAATTCAGTTCTTCATATAACCGCAAACTATAGTTATTTTCCAGCTTTGTCTTTCCTAAAGACACTTTTTGTTCACATACATGTTGGCTTGGGCGTATCTAACATTTATGGAGATGCATTACAAAACAAAAAAGTCCAGCATCATTATACTGATTTATTTAAGATATTGTTGTAGGACTTTAAAATTAGAAATTGATTGAATTTGTGGAGATCAGATCTCTTTATCTAAACCAACGATTAGCAAAGATTGCAAATCTGTTTATAGCTGCAGTCCACTGACAAAATGCTGATCTCCTAAGATGAGTCTGACACGAGGGAAACCCTCTTAAAGGGAAGATTATGTGTTCAAATCCCAGCTCTGCATGTATGTACAGTCTTAAGGCAGCTTTGCTTCTGTGTAATTCTACTATGTCATTAGCAAAAGCCCATTTTGTGGCCCTATTGTTTACATGCTGCTCTTGTTTGTTCTTTGAATGGTTTCACTGTTATTTGTGGTAAAACTACAGCTTTGAAAGGACTCTGGTCTGACCGGAATGTGCAGAAAGCTGGTGGGCGTGGTGGTCAGGTTGGTCTCTGGTGGGTGTGGCTTTTGAAAAGGGTGTGGCAAGTGGGAGGAGTCATTATTCATCTGAAGTGCTTTCCTAAGGCTACTAAACAGTATAATAGTTAGCTAAACCATGTTGGTTAACATACCCAACATGACTTGTGAGTCTCTCACAGAACAGCTAACAATTTTAGGTTGCAAAAATGTTTTCCTAACATTTCCAGTAAGTAACAAAAATGTTAAAATGTCGTATTGCTATTGCTTGGTTATAAGAACGTTTTGTAATGTTTTTAAAACAACTTCAGAATAAGTTTTTTGATGTACGTGATATAACATTTAAAAAATTTCCCACTGATGTTTCTGCAAGAGCGTTATTTGATACGTTTGGGAGAACCTTAGAAGTTAGCAAATAAACTGTCTGAATAAACCAAAATACTGCCCAGACTCACAGGAAATTAGGCCATACATTACATTATTTTTTAGTCCATATTCTGCTCGTATAGTGTTATATATAGTCATAATATTGGTGTGAAGTGGTTTGGGTAAATGTAATTGTTTCATTTTTGTCCTCTTGTCATGTTTGATACACTGACATCTTTTTTTCATCGTGTACAATATGAGTGATAGAAAAATATATATTTCTTAGGTATTTCATGCACTTTTGATACATATATACTGTGTGTTTACATATCAGCATAAAAAACAGGACAACATCCAGACTCGTTTGTTTCTCCAGACATAAAGAAGTTATACTGGCAGCATGTATCAGCAGAAAAACTGGTTTGCATGAACAATACTGATGTTAGCATGATTTTGAGTGATTCTTTTTCCATTGCAGCTGTTCCCACGGTCCAGATCTGTGTCGTGTGATACTTGAGAAAGGCACATAAACTCATCATGATGCTCAAAGTCTTTCTCTTTTTTAAAGATTTTCATTGCAGATGACTCAAATAAATAACAAGTATATTTATACATTATACATAGACTTGTATAAACTATATGCATTCCATATAACTTAAATAATAATTTATATTTATATATTTACAGCCCCCAGGGAAGAAAAAAACAAAGGTAGTGGTCGTAGCGCGATACGTCCGTTCGCACGTTTGTGGTTTTTTCACGTCCTGCGGTGTTTGCGTGACAACGCGCAGACGCACGAGGTGTCTATACGTATCCAACGCCACCCCACCGAAGTTTTATCCTGAGTGAGGGCTCTCACGTACGTCTGTGAAGTTTTGCACTGCGAGTTCCAGTGCTTTTCGTCGATGCCCCGGCAGCCCCCCTTGTAGGGCCTGGCGGTCCGACATTTTGTCTCGTAAAAGTACTGCTTGAGGTCCGTGCGGCCCATGCTGATGGTCCCCAAAACCACGACCGGCTGTCCGCGAATGTCCACGGCCGTGGTTCGATCCGTCACCCACTGGCTTAGACTGTCGCAAACCGAGTATTCCCCTCTGTAGCTCTTGTGCTCGGCGTAACGTTTCTGCCGCGTCTTGTTAGCGCTGCCGTCGTGGTTGCTAACAAAGTCGTCCATGAGGTAGAGCGGCGGGGGCTGCAGGGGAGGCCGGTCGCTCAGCAGTACGCGAGGCGAGTTGTAGCGTTTGTGTTGACGCAGCAGTTCTGAGGAGATGTCTGTCACGGGCTGGTAAACAGCCGAGCTGAGTTTCTCCTTGTAGTCTGTGGCTGCAGGAGTGTTTGAGGTGGTGGATGGAGGTGATTCCAGGACCTCCTCCTGCTGCTTCTGTCGGCTGCGGGTGATGTCGGCCTGCAGCAGTTTGATGATGAGCGTGTTGATGGGGTCCTGCGTCGGCCGCTGCGTGTCCATCGTGGAGGCTGAGATACCGTAGAGGTACGCGAGGAACATCACGTACAGCAAGATGGACATCACTAAATTCACCTGTAAGATCTGCGGAGGAAACGGAGACACGCTTTGGTAAGAAAATACTGAGGCACAAAAGAAAAAATTTACTCATTATTAACTCATCATGACTTTCTTTGTTTCTGAGGAACACAAAAGAAGATATTTTGAAGTACGTTGGTAACCAAACATCAGTGGTACACATTGACTTCCTTTGTATGGACACAAAACCACTGAGACATTTCTCAAAATATCTTCTGATGTGTTAATTACAGTTATACGTAACAACTTTTCTTCTCCTGTAAATGCAACCAGTAGATGCACAGATGCAAGTCATGAGAAACATGTTAGCATCAAACTGAACACGCCATTAAATGGGAGATATGACTGTAAAGTTCACCAGCTGTGGTCTGATGGCACTGATGCAGTGAGACAGAGATGCTGCAGCAGTTACTGTACAGCTGCTACATCAAAAGAGGCTCTCAGATCTGCCCTCAATGATCCTGAATGTCATGGGACGATTTGTTACGTCAGTGATTGTTGTTAAACTGAATACATGAATACAAAACCCCCTTGTGCTTAAATATTCATCTGTTATCAGTCGACATTAAGTTTGTTCACCTGGATTCATCTGGAAAGCCAATAGTTTGTCAGTAACAATTAAAGCCACACTGACTCAAGCAATGTTTCTGTCCACAGATGTGTCCTCGGACAGGGCAAACGTACGAGCGGGTGGGAATGTGACCCCCGGCACTCAGGAGATGTGCTTTATCACTCTGGCCTCATTATTGGTCTGTAAGCTCTGTTCATTTCACTTTTTGGCAGGAACGATGCTGACGAGATGACTGAAATTAACAGCCAGTGCGTCAAAAGAGGGCCAATGCGACAAAGTCACCTTACAAACACTGGTGTGGAAAATGACTCTGAACAGCCCATTTATTGCCTTTCAGCATCTGCTAGAGTTTCATCAGCCAACACGCATCACTGCTGAACTGTGAAATAGTCAAACTGGTTCAGGAAATTTGTATTTAATGGCAGGATAGGCGAACTATTTCAGAAACATTCTTTGTTATGCTGGTTAAAAGTATCTTCACGTCCTGGTCTACATATATTAATATAAATAAGGTTTAGGACCATACAATTTTTGGCCAATCGTTGCGTTTGGTCTGAATGCAGTGATAGGACGTCCTACTTGCCTGTCAAACTATGTATTTGCATACGTCTGCGCACTTTCCGAGGAGGCGTGGCTTTGAGGGAGGGCGGGATCTTATTCTTTCAAAGCTAGCTTGCTACTGCTAGCCTCTCCAAATCAGCCCACCCTCCCTTCAAGAAACTGACATGAGAAAATAAGAGTATGTTGTAAGAAGCAGGAGATCTCGTCATTTCATTGTGAGATAAAATGCCAAATCGATCACATTTTTATTTGTGTTAGCCCCGTAACAGACGGTCAGGGCAAAGCTGGTTAAACACAAATAAATAAAATTCTCGGCCAGTAAACTTAAAACCAATAATACAAAAATACACAATGGGGCATTTGTTCAGAATTTCCAAACAATACACATTTTTAATTGAAATAACACAAAACAGAGCTGTGACGTGACTTTAGCAAAGCCAGCTGAATTTACTTCATTGGAGGGAAAGACTGTGAAACTGTTGCCCAGAACTTAGAAGTTACTCAGATGCGAAAACTCCACAAGCAGCTCATGAGAATGTGTGTGTATTGATTACAGACTGGTTGTCATGTTTATATACTTTTGCAGTGAACTGCTAAAGACTGTTTCTCCTCCACTCCTTTCCCATGTACGCTTCCATTAAGAACAGCTTCCTCTGATTTTAAATGCTGCACATTATTTGTGCAGTCACTGTGTGTGTTTAAAAAGTTGCAGAATTGAAAAAATGTTAAAATAATGTTCTCACAACCAAGCAATAATGTAAATACATCTAAGAAAGCCACTCTCTCTGAATCCTTTAAAACAACTGGTGCATATTTCATTGTGTGTCTTGCTCTGTCAGATCATAAATGCAGGAAGTTGTGGTCTCACAGGAGCACAGATGTGTGTGTTTGCTGGATGACCAGAAGCTCAGAAGTTCTTCTTGGGCAAGGTGCCAGAAACGAGGTTCTGGAAGGGGGACGGCCGTGAAGGTTTCTGTTATCTTCTAGCATCACAAACGTTAGTTAAGCCGTGAGCCAACGCCAGTCACTCCTCACTGTGTTTCTGCTGAAGCTGAGCTAGATTACACAGAGATAAAACTGCTTTATAGTTCTGATACAGCAGCTAACAGGGAGCGTTCTCAGAACGTTGGCTAACGTTCTCTCCAAGTTATCCAAAAAAGTTCTTGCAGTACCATTGGTGGAACTTTTATAAATAATTATTTTATTAAATGTATTAAATATCATATTTAAAAAAGGTTATTCCTAGAACGTTTGTTTTGGTTACTTGGGGGAAACATTAAGGAAATGTTTTTACAACCTAAAATTGTTAGCTGCATTATTAGCTTATGCTGCTGTTTTATCTGTGCAACACAAAAGAAAAATGACTTCCATAAAAATGACATCTGGAAGAAAACAATATTGTCACATAATGTCATAAATTTAGCTCCAGAAGTGTCATAATTATTCATGAATATACTTGTCATTGAAATGAAGGTTGTTTTTGAAGTCAATATTTTGAACATGCGGTTCTGATTAATGTATAATCACAAACATCATACGATAAAATCTTTTTTGTTATGTCTTATTTTTATTGATGTTTGAGGCCTCTGTGGTTTATGTGACTCTTATAGTCACCTGCAGTGAAAATACAGTGAAAATGTGACTGAAACTATTAGTGCTAAATCTGTCTGACCCAAATTTAAAATAGAAGATGTGCTTATCTACTAAATGACTGTGACCATTTCCCTGGCATCAGTTCCACACGCAGTCCTGTGGCCAAACCTCACCGGGCTGCTTTAAGGACTCTTTATAAGGTCACGTGACTGATCTGGTCAGCTGATAGGCCAGCGAATGGACTCCAGGTTGTTTTCTTCGTAAGTTTGTTGACATCCTAAACCATTTAAATTAGGTCAGGAAAGGGAGGGGCTGTCTTTCGAAACAAAGAATTACAAAATGGCAAAAAGCGAGACAAAATGAGACGTTTCACGCAGTATCGCCTGCAAAGCAAATTGTAACGATTAGCTGTTGGCCACGAACTATCTTACCCATTTCAATGTGGAGGCCAAGCGTTTATCTGAATGAGCCAAGACTTAATTGTTTTGCATCGCCACTAGCTACGTTAGCATCATGTACGACACGTCTAAAATGACTTTGAGCTATAAAGATTATGTAATCAACACCACATACAAGATATTTTAGGCTGTCACATGGAAACCGGGTCGGGACAGAAGAGATAATGGCTCCAGGAGTGGACTGATCCTCATCAGATCAGAGACATATTGTTTATAATTTACCCTGGAACCTCTTTGCTCCAAAACTGCCTCCCCTCAGCACCACGGAGCCAAAGACGACGTGTTCAAAGCAAGACTGGAAACTCAACATCTCCTTGCTAAACGTTTGCTGGCTCCTCCTGAACACAGAGGGGTATTGTTAAATAGCTTCTGGGTTCATCGCTTTAGAGAAGTAAATTAACTCAAAAAAACACTTTCATGACATCAAGAAATGTTTTCATTTTTACAGAACTGCCCAGCACACACAATCAGTTTTGATCTAAGCAAATACGACATGCTGATAAGAATAAGGTCTTGTGATATCCATTTATGAACCTTTGGTTATCCTTCTATATCACTAAGCTGTTACCTATAGTATTGGTAGGAAAGAACGTTTCCCTAACGTTTCTATTAAGTAACAAAAACTTAAAATGTTATTTTAAAAGTTCTAGAAACATTCAAAATATATTTTTTTATCATTAACATTGTGTTGATGTTACTTTTGGTTATTGGAAAGTTATTTAAACTCTTTACAGTTTTTACAAAATTTGCATAACACTAAGCAGAGTTCTACTAACGTTACTGCAAGAACATTTTTGATTAACTTTGAACATTAGCAAATGTTCTGAGAACATTCCTTGTTAGCTGGGTGATCCTGGTTTTAAAGAGGATGCCAGTATTTCATGATGAAACGGGATGAAACTCCGTGAACTCTCATTCCAGGACAAGAGAGCATTAGGCGTCAAAATCTGGTGCCTGATCTTTGTTAACTGGTTTAGGCACAGCCTTTCATTCCTCTTGGCATTAATCCCCATAAACACTTCCCAGCTAACAGGGAATGTTTTCAGAACGTTGGCTAACGTTCCCGCAGTAACGTTAGTATAACTTTTTAAAGTTACATATAGTCACCAGAGGTCTGAATAAAATGTTGTCTGAATGAAGGTGCTTTAAACTCTTTTCCTAGTAAACATTTTTTTTCCTTTCAAGCGGTTCCAGAGGCAAATGACATCATTGTGTCTTTTCCGTTTTCAGCTGCAGTTAAAATGAACACCTAGCTGGGAAGCTGTAGACCAGCATGTTCACGCAGAACCCATGTTAATCTCTTACTGTCAGACACTGTGAGTGTTCCACACTCGGGCCTCCTCACCACCTACGCACATCATCTAACACTGACCAAGAAGGCTTACAAACCTCTGAGCTTTAAAGTCTTAGAGGATTGGTCCAAGATTAGCAACAGCTTCACACCACGCATAGTCCATTTAACACGCTCTTCAGCCTCAAACGCTGAGGAACGCCGCTTGCAGATCTCAGATATGCTAGAGTTTCAACATGCACAGACGTTTCAGCACAAACTAACACTCTATTTACATATTTACAGAAAATATTTGGCTCCCTTCTGTTGTATCAGTTTACGCTGTCAACGATACAGTTTGTGTTAAAACTAATCCGTAACATTTTTGGGTTAAAGAGGAACAAAACAAGTTTACGACTGATCTGTGTTCAACACGATCTCCTTACTTTACCCCGATTCGCAACGGTAAGTTTATAATGATGATGTACAATTTACAATCGATTTGACTTTAATGTATGCAATGAGAAGTTTGTAAAGCAACCTGCAGTTTTATGTTTTAAACAGAGGTGGCGGTAGAGAGGCAAAGGTTACAGAATGTAACGTTAATATCAAAATAAATAAAAAATCAAAGCAGATCTAAATTGAGGCAGTTTGGAAATGTACAGTGGGACAAACCAACCGTAACTGGTCAGGACAGATCAGTTGCCCATTTCTGGGACCTTTATTATCCGTCAGACCGGGTCTATAATCTCAAGAGTAGCATTAGATTGTGAGCATATGTAAGGGCCATGTGTTC
>JAZGTK010017807.1:0-12121 GCA_036877625.1 Ambastaia sidthimunki
AACACATTTACACAGCATGTAAATTCTGCAGATGGAGTCTGAACTGGTTTCTGAACCTAGAACAGCAACCATCGTTTCAACAATTTAACGACTTAATTGCGCAAATCTGACATTTGTTTTTTAGTTTAAATCGTTTCGTTTATTGCATAACACAACAAAAAATATATTATTTTAAGCTTTAGTCATTTTAAATCTTCTACCGGAATAGTCAGGAAACGCTTCCCAATTAATATATTTTTAATTCAGGTCACATCTCTATAAATTTAATTGTATTGTACAGCCCATTAATAAACTAAAACTGCACTCAAACGTGGCGTTATATCCATAAACTGCGGAAATTATTACTAAATCAAAATGTAAATGTTATTATTTTAAGATCGGCTTAAATCCTCGTTTTAATAATGAACAGCGCAACACAAAACTGAACACAGAAATCACGTGATTTATAACATCATAGAGAAATAAATAAAGTATCTCATTTTTTAGACGTATTTACACATTTTCATTTCCTTCATTAATTGCGGTTATTTGGTGTGTGTTGAAAATCGCCGAATTATAACTGATATAAAATATGATTTACATTTTGCTTTAATCACAAATCCAAAACTTTGCGGCGCGTTTATTATCTATTGTAAACGCAAACGTAACATTTTCTTTATGAAATAACGTCCAATGCAAATGCACAAGAACAACATCGTATTCATCGTATTACATTAATCTTATTTCTTGTAACACCGATACAACCCGTGTCTTTGTTTCAGCTAAAGCCTTTTTAATCGTTTAAGTCCGATAAGAGTCAGAATGGCTGTATTCATTTTAAATAGATTCCGGAAAAAGACATTTAGTTTTTTCAAGAAATTTTTTAGGAAATTATTATATTTCCTGAAAGCCCAGTTATATGTAACGGCTACAATTTGCTGTAAATAGTCTTTTCTTTCAGCGAAAGTTACAAATGTTTGTTTTTCTAATAAAAAACACATTATAAACACTTTTCCCGGAAAACATTCTTTAAATTAACAAACAAGATGAAATATTTCATTCGCAGAGAATAATAACAGTTTTTTTCTCAAGCAGATTTATTATCAAAACACATCTGCTCAATTGTTTAAAATAAAGTTTTCAGGATGGTGGTCTTACCGTGTGGTCTTTGATACTGACGCGTTATCTGCGGTGGGCTCTGAATCTCACTTTTCATCAGTACACGCCCATCGATTAATTTAATAATCAGCCATTTATTTATTTATAAAGGTCCGGCAAAATGTTATACTCTTATACTTTTAATTTTTGAACCTGTTGCATTGAAATTAAAATGACAGGCTTTTATATTCTGATCATTGTTCTGTGGAATCAACGATGGTTTTGTGACGCAAATACGTCGGTGTGTCCTGTATTGTTGAATTCAATGTTGTAGTCAATAATCTTTTCTAATTTTCTAACATTGTGCTCATGTCTTTAATGCTTCATTCTCGAAAGATCATGTTATCTGCACGCAGAAACACTTTTATTCGCTTTAGCTTGTGGGCCTGTTTTGAAGGGGCAGATTGAGCTCCAGTAATTTATCAATGAACAATCGTAATTAAACATTCAAACTGCATTATTCAATCTTTCACACTTTGAAGTGTTTTGCTATGTGTATTATTCAGCTAATTAGCTATGCATATTCTACTTAATGTTTAATTCTTTAAAAATAGTCTATTTCGCATGTACTTTGTGGCGTTGCTATGACACCTACATATATATATTAATGAATTATTGTAATATGTAATATATAAAACATTGACAATGTACTCTAAAATCATTCCTAAACGTTTTCACTCTTTTTACTCTAATGACCAGAAATTGACGTTTGGTTTAAGACAGTGTAATTGTAATTGTATGATCGGATTTGTCTAAGTAGCATTGTGAATAAATATTTACATGTTTACTTTTTTAGTTTTAACAACTTGTTTTATTATCCTAAAAACACCCGCTATAGGATGCGGTAAGTTCTGCTACAAGGCCAACTAAACTCAACAGGCCTCAGTTACACAGTCACTGCTTATGGCCTCTCAATATTTAAAATCACTGTCAGAAATAGACTATGTCTAATGTATGACAAGATATGCGATAAATTGAACAGATACAATTTCAGCCACTATCAGCAGCTCTTAAAATTAAGTCTTAAAGGCAACTGTCATGCGCAAATAAACCAACAACATATGAAATCATTGAAATATTCCCTCAATCCAGTCAGAACAGGCCTTTATGGAGTTTAATTACACACAACAACTGGTCATTAGTGCAGATCGGACTCTTTATTGGCCTCGGAGTGAAGCAGGAAAGCGACAAACAATCTTCGTGATGCAATTCTGCTGTAACTGGGGCAATGGTCCGGTTGATTCAACACCACACGCATGCATCAACATGTAAAATAAATCAATCCACCGAGAGTCACTGTATTCCTGTATATCTCATTACATAGAAAAATATATTTAATGTCTTTGTAAATAAACCGTGACGATATATAAAACGGCTCCACCTGAACTTTGGAGAACTGGACCATCACGGACACTGAGATATCAGCAGCTGATAAACAAGTCTGATTCAAAAAGCTTTATGCACATAAAAATGATTTACATTGCCAACGCATTAAAAAACTCTAAGTAAAAAGAAAGCTTTATATTGCCTTAACATTACATATAACTACACATGCATACATATAAAACATATATTCATAATGAACGTAACTGTTTCAGCAGTCTCTATATAAGCTGCTCTGAGGGTCTCGTCGTAGCGCTATGACGAACACTTGCCCGGCACTTCTCAGCTCGTACCCCGGCGAGCGCGCATCTTGCCCCGCACGAGTCGAGCAGTACGGTGAGGGGGGCACGTGATCCCATCAGATCCCGTCGGTTTGTTACAGGGTGGAGGGTCTGCGTTTGGTGTACATAAGGTCGTGTGCTGCTCTCTCTCTCTCTTACTCCAAGTGCCACCGCTCCGCCTCCTCTTTTCGCAACATTGACGCAATGTATAAATGCTGGAACAAAAGGACAACTTCCTTGAAGCTCGGCGTAATTGCAATAATATAGACCGAGAAGCGCTTCCGTGACGCGCTGATGGGAGTCCGGCGATTTACCGGAGTATCTTTCCCGCTGCTTTTCCGGCTTTGTACACGTTTAAAGGGATTTGCACTTTCCCGTGTTATTCCTGCTCTGAAGTAAGTGCCATAAACCTCCGTAGTATCTGTGCCTTTTCTTTCCCTGTATGTTCAGTGTCTCCAGCTCCGCTCGCTCTTCTGGCTCATACGACGGAGCAAAACCTTTGTTGTTGAGTTGCCATCCACCGCGTTTCTCTCTCTTGTGTTGGCTGTGCGATTTAAGTGTTTGTGGAGGAAAGTTGCCGTGTTGTTTACGATTCATTACAATCTCATTTCTGCGTCTGTAAGCGGAGGCGGTAAACAAAACGCGCGGACCGCACACTTATTATGAGCTCTGGAAAAGACGCGCACCAGTTTTTTGAATGAATGTTTATTTGTGTTTCCATTGCACTTTTCCACAGTTTATTTCTTGGCATTGCAAATGTTGGATAGCGCGTTAACAGAGCGGTTCGTTTGTAAATTCATCGTCAACCACACAACAGAAAGCTGGAGGCAAGACGAGCAGCGAAGTGCCGGTTTTTACGATCCGAAGCGGAGATGCGTTCCGCTTCCATTCCGCCGCTCCGAAATGATACGAGGAAGTGTTGTGTGCTTCAAATTCAATATATTCTCACATGTTGCACATTATCACGGTTCGGTATGAACGGGTGCGATGTGTTTCAGCAACCGTTTGGTGCCCGTGTCATTGCTTTTAATGGCAACCCGTTTACTTTGCGAACAAAGGAGCGAGGGAGATTTGGTGAGGTGGAGGACGACAGTGAGAGAACGGGTGACTGTTTACAATAATAACAGGATGGTCGTGACGTCGGGTGATGGACGTCGCTATCAGCCACAGGAGAAACTTCTCACACATCAACAACCTTCTAAATTTGGACAGGGGTTACATCATCGAAGTTAAAGCTGCGGGGGGCGGGACTTCCGGTTGGGTTTGAGTTCGTACCGCCGTCTTCGTACCAAACTCTCATTGCCACACTATCAAGTCGAGTAATGATTAAAATGTGGCCAGGTTGTGAAAGGGTAGAATTAATGTCGTGGGGTGGATCAAACGCCATATGAACGCATATGTTTTATTTATTGGTCCAGTGCTGAATAACAATGAGAAGTTTTGTGCTGGTGTTTTTTTATAGAAGCCCATGATGATAGTTTTATGCCATGTATTAGGCAGGATTGATGAAATATCTTGTAATGGCGAGACAGTTCGTAAACAAAATTTATAGGACCATGCCAGCAAAACATGACTATTAGTTACTAAATTGTTAATGTGTAACTTTTTAAACTAACCTTACACGTAAGATCCTACCTTCTATGGGTCTCCAATAAATAAGGTTAAACCAAACAAACCAGCATGAGTCAGAGGCTGTGTCTTGTTAGGCCGGCCTCTTAACAGGGGTCAAAGGTTGCTGTTGTGTTCTCAGACCTGACTTGCAGGCATCTGTTGGCTTTTGATGGATGTTGTTATTTAAGTGTGTAGGCTCTGGCCTCTGTAAAAGGGGGGACTGTCCCCTCACATGCTCCCTCCCCTCCCTCACACTAAAGAGATCACAGGGGTGCAGCTGCTTCAGACGACTTTGGGGTGGGGTTGGGGGTCCGAGACCCTTCAATGAGAGATAAAAACCCTTTCATAAACACACACTTAAACTCACCCCTTACAACTGCCCCTATTTTTACCCCCTTACAAAAACATGTTTGACAAGTGGAGGGTGTAAAGGCACACAGCAGATGCATTTGTCCTTACTTGTACACAGCTATTAACTGAAATTGTATTATTGTGAATGTGAATAAAATGAACGATATGGTTACAGAACAGTTTTATTTTATGTATTCAACCGTTAGATTTGGCTTTTAATACACTTTTTAAGGTCACACATTAGCACTGCTATTAAACATGAATGTGTCACCCACAACATCTGCAGTGCAAATATCTGTGATGTCTTTTTTTCTAGACTGTAGAATTAGACCTGCATGCTTATAAAAGGCCCTGACAGACAACAGAGCAAAACATGTCTGCTTTCAGTGATCCAGCATATAGAGTGGGGCTTAACCAATTTGCTGACTCAGCAAATTTTTTTACAAGGAGTGGTTCAGTTTTTATTTTTTTATACTGATGTCCTCCTCAAATCCTAATATTGTCATTAAAATACAAAACTGCATCTAATTCTGTTAAAGCCAAGCAGATACATGCTCCTCACAGCAAGAAAAGAAACTTAGGTTAGGAAATAAAAATCTTTTTCTTTTCATTGGAAGTACTGAATGTAATGACATCTTGTGGAGTTTTGAATTAGAAGCTTAAAAAGTGATGTAGCTGGCTGGTCTAAATAAAGTTTCAGACAGGGCCTGAACTAAATGGGCTACATTTGTTATTGATATGATTTAAATGTGAACAAAATTGCATTTTTATGCCAATTTTACAGTACATATATTTGCACTGTAAATGGCAAGTTCCAGCAAAAATGACTAGACTGGGACTTTCAAAGTGTGCATTTGGTTACATATTTATATGCTTCCACAAGTGCTGTGCTTTGTTGTATTTTACCACTGGGGCAAAACATGCTTTATTAGCTAATACCTTTTAATATAATCCACAGCTCTGTATTATCTATAGCAACACAATTCTCTACATAACATTTCTCTATAATGAATTTAGCTAGTGGTGAAGTCTTTGTTGCCATCTGTTATATACTCATGCAACGTGCATTATTAATATATGTTTTGTGGGCATAAAGATTCACAGGACTAAACACACCAAATAGGCTTTTTAAGAAAGTGTATGAAACGTGAGGTTGCTAATGCTGTAACTATAGATGACAAATATGTTGGTAGTAAGATGAATAATTCAGATTTAGTTCATTTACTAGAACTTTCACGTGGCTGCTTATTAAAGACTGATAACTAATAAATCACACAAGCCGCAAGAAATGGGGTGTAACTTTTGTCTTTTGTACCCCAACTCAAAACTGGGAATGTATGGGAATATCAGTGGCCAGCGTTGGGATCTGGGCATTCATTGTGTCACAAAGCAGTTTCTGAGAAGAAAACAGGTCACATCGCATCTGTTTCTGAGCAGAATGGACATTTTACAGTCAACTATCAGTTTGCATAGGGCGTATACAGAGATACACCTTACATAAGTTTCTCTATAGGGAGCCGGCAGTGGATGAAATAGCTTAAATGACAGACATTAGATAACCAAGGGCTACTTTTTATTTTCCCAGCCCTCAGATTTGTGGTGTGTGTATCTGTCCCGATTTGGGCGCTTTCTCAGAGGCGCGCGGGTTTATTCTCCACCACATACATTTACCGCTTTTTACGGAAGATATGCGATAGTTTGGTGCGGTTGTCGATGTTGGTGAGAAATGTTACGTGAAACGTCTCTAGCTCGTTCTTCAGGTCCGTGTTCCCGGCATGCACAGGCGAGCTGTGGGCGGCTCTTACCGATTTGAATGAGGAGAGTCACTTTCGGCGCCATTTTCGAGCTCGACCGCGAGCGCGCGCACGGGAAGACGGCGCGCGACGCTCCGGCTCCCAAAATAAAACGCTTATAATCTGAATGCGGGAAAGCGGCGCGATCGGACCGTATCCGTCGCCCGGGATCCGGTCCCGACAACCACGGACCGGTACGGACAGTTCGCGGAGCCGAAGCGGAGGGTTGTCATTTGGATCCGCGCGTATGGAAAACCGGCGATTTTGAAAAAATAATACAAAAAAATAGCGCCCGACGCGCGGAAAAATACAGAAAAATTGTGGAAAATGTCGCAGGGTGTTGGGATTGGGATTGAGCCCGGGTCTGGGGAATAACGGGTGGTTCGGGTGTTTATGGGGCATTTTTTGAACGGGAGTAACGGACACACACGCACTGATGCTCAGACACTGAAGTCATTCTACAGCCGGTAAGATCCGTCAAACTCTGTTCAGTTCATCCACTTTCATATTTATGCATGACCTCCGATGCGATGTTGTGTGTCTTGTCTTTTTTTAAGAAAGCATTATTGCATTGAAGCTGGTTGTTTTTGGCGAAAATACCTTGCGCCATTTTATACGTACAGCCGTGATGATGAAAAACTAAAAGTTTATAAGTGACTTTGTTATAATGTGACCTGGTGCTGACACACTGTAATACACGCATTAAAACGACACAATGTCATTTGTTTCCATCTGGATCTTATGTGCAGCTGCGTTTATGTACTTAAAAACAGAGAAGGTTGCGCTGGTATTATTTATCAGACGAACAGGTCGCGTCTTTTTCATATAAAACCTTTAGATGTGTGAGGAATAACAGCGACATTTAGGCTGTTTTGTGTTTGTTATATTGAGTTTAAGGAGTTGGGAAAGCAAAGGACAGGAGAAAGAGTTTCTTTTTAGCTTTTCTTGGATACGTGAACTGAAGTTTCAGCATTAAGGTCGCAAGCGCGGCAGTTTCACCTTGTTATGTAAGTTGGTGAAATTACACACGAGCAAAATAACTCAAATCTTTTCCTCCGGTGTCCCACAACATGTCCACTTTTAACTTTATAATTTTTACAGTTTTCTGCAGCACTACTCGGATTTTATTTCGAGTCTCTGATGAGCGTCAGATGTTGTTTTCATTTTTGAATCAATAGGCAACTTTTTATGCATGTTTTTGTACAGAAGTAAGTCTAAAAACTTAAACTCTCATGTTGAGAAAATTGCATATCAGTTGCTGAGGTGTGTGTTTCCTGACATGTGTGTGTTTCCTGACATGTGTGTGTTTCCTGACATGTGTGTGTTTCCTGACGTGTGTGTTTCCTGACATGTGTGTGTTTCCTGACATGTGTGTGTTTCCTGACATGTGTGTGTATTGAGTGTCTGATCGAGGGCGTGTCGCACCTGCAGATTCAAATGAGGCAGAATTATTGCTTTGACTTTCTGCTGCGTGGTTTGTAATATGGGTCATTTTCAATACAACCACGCCGTGTGCAAACACACCAACAGACTTAACAAATATAGTGTAAGGTATATAAAAGTAATTGTAATATTATTTTTAACACAGTCCCACAGTTATCCCCCGTCACATTGTTTTAAGAAACCTTTAAAGTTGCCACATGTTTTGCTTTTATTACTTCTGTATATGTTCTAACCATTCAATGTTCACCAAACAGCTAGTATAGCTAGTATATAGTTTGTGGAAAGTGTAATTATAAGCAGAACCTGACTTTTTTAGTTCTCTAAATCTGTCTACATAGTGTCAGAGTGACAGTATTGTTGCTTTTGCTGATAGTGTATTTTTCTTTATGCATCACTCATTATATTGCCGTTCATCTGAACAACCAAACAGCTTTAATATTTAGTTTTAAATTTATAATGTGCCACAGTTTTGCTGCAAAACAAAATATGTATAATTTTAATGAAGGCCTACCTGTGTCATGTAGTTCAGTCACCATTAACCATTGTGAAGGATATTTTTGGCTAATAAATAAATGAGCAGAGATTGAGAGTCCAGTCTCATGTTTGTCAGTATGTACACTTTCTCATCTGCAGTTTAATTATTTTTTGAAAAACTCATATTGGATAAATCTAAAAGTTTCCTACTTATTAAACACACATGCTGTAGGCACATTTACCCAAAAATATGACGTACATTACACAGGGTGTTACAGTTAAACTTAACTTTAACCATTTTAATTATTTTAGAATCTGATAAAGTGTCAGTAATATTTTTATGCTGTGATATGGCTTCCAGTAAAGTAGAATAAGAATATCAGAAATGTATAAAACAGCCAAAACCTGTGTGAATCCAGCCAGCCTCTTCATTCACGTCCAAAACAAACTTCTCTAAACAAACAAATAAAACAAATTAGTTGTTTAATTAATAAAAACAAACGAAAAACCTGTCAGCTTCCCCTCAGATATTTCAAGGTCACACTAGTATCTATAGTCAGTGTGAGGACATGATTTTCTTTCTGTGTGTATGTGTGTGTGTAAATAAATGTGAATTTGTGGTCATGATGTGATCTCAGTTTTGAATGAGCTTAGGCTGGACATTAGATTGGTGACCCACTTAGACCATTTTACTTTAGAGGGTTGGGTTAAAGGTTAGATGGTGTGTGTATCTTTGATATTAGTGTGCTATGCACCTAAAATGTTTATTGATGTATGTAAAAGAGAAAAGATGATGATAAAGACAGTTATTTTGTTCTCTAAGACAGTTTTTTTTAATAAATAAAAAACAAAGTTTTGGATAGTGCTGTACATTAAGGATATGTACAAGGTGTTTAAAAATTAGGGGTGACTTCTCAGAAAATGTGACTACACATAATTTCCACAGTATCTTTCAATCTTGTATTTATTTTGAATTTACTTTACATTTTCTTAAGGCCAAAGAATGCTTGATATTATCACCCATTTTTATCAGGAGAAAAGTTGTGTATTATTAACAGTGTATTATTTAGTAAAATATTCATCTGCACTGTCAAGGTCTAGTTGTTGTGTTTTAACTCAACAAATTGCATCAGATTTGTTACAAAGAACAAATTTAGCCCATCTTGCTCTGATAACCTTTGATCTTAGCGAGAGTTGGGCTCGTTCCCGCTCGTTGTGGCTCCGCGACCGTGACATATTAGTCACAATCCTGATAGTTCATTATGACTTGTACTGATTCGTTATGACAGGCATGAATCAGAAATAAACTGCATGTTTCCTATAATATAGCAGGCTTGTAGATTTAAACCTCCTGATTTGAGACCAAATGGAAACCCTCACGTATTTGATAGTAGCCGTGCATGTCACAAACTGTAAGGGCCACTGATCCTTCTGGTCCCTGTGATATGCCCAAAGCTTTTAAAGCCTGTTTCTGCCTCATGTTAATGGTTATATAATATTGCATTTGACTCATTCCACACTATATAAAAACTGTGTAGGGACAGTTCCTGTGAGTGGTGTAGCCATTATTTTTGTCTTTTGATTTGGATGCCTAAACATGTAAAAACAGCTTTAGTGTTTACTGAAATAAACACTAAAGTTAAATATTTTCTCCACTTTTCTAAAGTTGTATGAGTTTAGCCATAATATAATAACTTGCTCTTACAGCAACAACAGGCCCGTCTCTTAAATAGCTACATGCAGCTAACACATAACATACAGACTACTGTATGCATAATGAGAAAAGTCTAAACATGTCTGTGCTTTTGTGCTACACATAAATTCATCTCTTTCTTAGGCATAATAACCGTGATATTATCCGTGTCTTTTTTGATAGGTATTTGTGGAGTTTCACATTGTATAAAGGCTTGGTTGTGATGTGGGACTGTGCTTGTTTTTTAAGTGCCATATTGACTTCAGAGAGAGGTTACACATTTTCATGTGTTTGGTAGCAGTTCTTACAGATAGTGTAGCAGGGCTGTTGTACTATCTAGAACACTGTTCCAGCTATCGTTCTATTGTTGTCTCTTTGCTCTAGACACGCCTGTAAACATTGTAGAATGACTCTTTGAAGCACATGCAATAGTAGAACTGGTCACAAAATGAGTTTGAGGTTTCTGTTACGCTGTTTTCTCCTTTTTGTGTTCACTCATTTTAACATGTGTCTGCACAAAGTTATAGTGGGGCCTTCCAGAGTCACATAAGTTGGTTAATGTAGTTTATAGTAGCTTGAAAGAAAAACAATCTTTTAATATCAAGGTCAGTCACATTTGGGGATTTCATAACTTGTTAGTAAACCAGTATGAAACAGATTTTCAGGCCTAGCTCAGGCATATTTGTTTGCCCAGCTAGATCTGAGGCATGCATAAGGGACTCTTGAATCTTCGTGGGTGTGTATTTATACGTCCTTTGTAAACGACGATTTAGATGCGAAACACAGAAATGAAAATGTTGATCTGAGTGTGAATTACAAAGCAGTACAGAAACGGCACAGACTCAGCTCTCTGATGGCAGAGCTCTTCATTGTGAGCTTGTCTTAGCACTACATGTGCTGCTAGGGGCTGCCCCATCTGACGTTACCAAGGCAAAGCACTTGTTGTCGGGACTGGTGCTGTTGTCATGGTATTAGGCCAGTAAATCTTGTTTTTTTAAATTCAGTACCTGGTGTGTGTGTGTGCAATATAAAGTTACTAAAGTGAAATAGTGTTGACAAGTTGAGCTGCATTGGTGCAAATGTTTGCAGGCCTTTAAAAAAATTAAAATGGTAAAAAATGTACAATACTGGTCACCAGCAGCTTTGTTGTTTTAGCAAAGCTTTAATAACCATCCATATTTATTTTTCAGTCTCCTCTTTATTAAAACACAAACAGAAAACACAGGAAATATATACACAAAATAAAATAAAAATTCAAAACAAAATAGCTTCTTCAGGCAAAAGTCAGTGTGACCTTTCTGAGCACTAAAGCACATCTTGAACTCTTCGGGGGAAACTGTCCTGAAGTCTTTAGATTACAATTAGAAATTAGTTTCATTTCGGTTCGAGAGCTGCAGGTTTCTGCTGAATGGACTCACAGTAAATACTTACACCACTTTAGCCTCAAGAAACTGTTTTCTGATTGTTTTGTTGATACGCCTTACCAATTTCCTGTATTCTGTAGTTGTATTCTAATAAAGAGACTGTATAGTAATATCATTATTACATTACTTAAACACCATTGCTGAAATGGTGGCCTAAGAATTTTGCACAGTATGTTATGTGTATGTGTGTGTGTGTGTGTGTGTGTGTGTGTGTGTGTGTGTGTGTGTGTGTGTATGTATGTGTGTATATAACATATATGCTCATACACACAGTATTTTTATTGCATCTTTTTTAATACAGTTTGTATTGCATCTTGTATTGTAGATTGCAGTTAACAAAGATTTTTATGCACTGTATGTGCAAGCAAGGACAAACTTTTCAATGGTGTGAGGAACAGGATTAAAATCCATCAGATTTGTTGATCCATGATTGTTTAATTCTGTCCCATTTGGCAGCTCTTGCCTGCGTGAGTGTGTTTTCACATACACCCTGATGTTGTGCTCCTTTGTAAAAGAGAGAAAAAAGAGAAA